>BMAO01035412.1:0-100000 GCA_019973975.1 Trichonephila clavata | reverse complement strand
TGTTTTTTCTTTGATATATTATTTACAACTGAAGATAGATGAATATTCGTACAATGAATGTTAAACGTATCTGATAAATGAACCACTGGAGAACATTGAACATTCATAGTAGGTACGTTATATGTGGATTCCTCACATTTGTGGAAATATAGAATGTGTCATTTACAGTACCACAAATTGAATATGTTGCACTCAGATGTACTGTAACATTTACAAACAATAAATGAACTTCAACAAATGAACTGTTCTTTAAAAAGCTAATCACTTGATGCTATTAACAAGATCATAGCTTTTATTTTAAAATCAGTTACGATACTAATAAGCAAATATCCACATTCAAAAACATAACAAACAAATAAGTAATTTGTATTTTGTTCGTTGTTGCATAATAATATATTTGTGTGTTTGATGTATTAAACAGGATTCTATAATATTGTCCTGCAACTCTTTTGATACTTGAAAATCATAAATAAATAAATAACTTTAGAAAAAAAGAAACGAGCCTTACAGTAGTCGCATACGATGTGTAATATCTGACATGTTATCGTGGTAAATTCGCAATAGCAACTTAAACCCTGAAAAAAAATGAATCGAGTACGATGGGAAATAATTTTCTATGGAATAATTATATCTTTAATGAAAAATTTATTCAATTAACACAATGAGTAATGCAATTTTCTTTTCAAGTATAATTATTCTTGTTCAATTTGGCGAAGAGCAGCAATAATAACTTACAATAACTAAAATATGACACATATACTTGTGATTTCAAAGTATTTAAAAACCGTTGAAAAATAGCGTCAGTGACAGTACCAACCACTCTTAGTTGTCGAAACATTTCGATTTGTGTTCATTTCGAGCTTGAGTTCATCATTCAAAAAAGCTACGAGTAGCTCGGCTTCTAGCAAACTGAAGTTAACTTTAAAATCACCACTCAAAATCATGGGAAGCGAGTGGTAGTTTTTTTTAAAAAAAGAGCAGAACCACCTTAGGTATATGGTAAAAGTAAAAAAAATGCAGGGAATCTTTAATATTTTGAACCGTTTTGATTCGGAGAAATGTATACAACCACCGAAATCACTGTTTGTCCATTTTCAAATAAGCATTTTACCGCACATATGTCCCCAATATCTTGACTAACAATACCCAGTCCACTTGTTTGACGATAAGTAATATCCATACGTCGAGCCACAACATGTGAGTTGTTCTGTTGACGATAGATCGCAACACCAGCTGCTCTGTGGAACGGTTGTTTAAATTGTACGCAGCAATGGAAGTCAGGTATCGAAACACATTCGTCATTAACTAACCAGGGCTCTGCCTAAAGGACTTAGCTTCTGCTCTGATCCTAAAGTGAGGAAACGAAAACAAAGATCCCATGGCCTAGACCACAGGGGGTGGGGGATGGGGTGGGAGCCCCTCCCGAAAGAAGGAGAAAAACAGAACTTCACTGAATAGCACGCGCTTCCCCAACTTCCTGTTACGCATTTCCATCCCTTTTCACGAAATCACTCCCACAAATCTCCAGCAATCGACAGGAAAGATGTTACACATCAAAAACAAGAATGATATAATAAGAAATAAGCAGGAAGCTTGTTACAAAATGAAAAAGTGAGTCTCAGTGTGAAATGATACATTATAATATCAGCTTAACTCTTGTTTTGAAAATTTATTCAGGTTTGTATAATCAATATATGCATAATATAAATACACAAGAAAGAAACATTCATGCAAAGAATAGAAATGGTATATTAGTTTTGTTTGACAAGATCCTGTGTTTTCGTTGGTCTGCTTAGCATTTTCGATTCTTTGTCACCCAAGCGGTCGTACTGGCACGCAGTTAAAATCCCAGCGTATACCATTTGCTACGGTATACTGTTAACAAAGTTTGTTGCAACATGGTTTATACAAAAGGATAGCTTAAAAAAACATGAAACACGTTACAAACTTACAGATTTACAAATTCTCGAAGTCATATAGGTAGAATGAAAAATCCATGATGTGAAAATAAATTGGAAAGTGTATAACCAATCAATTTAAACATTGTGTCATCACAAATGTAGCTGTCACCTGTGTTATACTCCAGGAATAACGCATCGATTAACTCAAGGGGAGAGGGTTTCTATTTCAAATACTGATTCCCTTACAATTAAGCAATACAATAAAATATTCCTTGACATTAATTCTAGAAATGCATTTTCAACCGATTGTTTTTCCGTCATTCAATCAAAAAGAGCCTTATGTGGTAAATTTTAAATTTCTGGTTTTTAAATTTGAAGCCTTAAAAACGTGTGTCAATATAATAAAATTCACAAAATCTGGCTCTAATAATAAAATGGTCTTGGAAGTCACAAGGCCTGTTAAAAAGAGATAATAGTCACTTATCACGGAATCTCTATAAAATTAAATAATTTTCCTTGACATTATAAATATTTTGAATATGATTTTGTTAACATTACAATTCCTCTACTACCTTTAATACAAAGAATGGTTTGTATGTTAGAAAATAGTTAAGAGACAAGTGTTTTAGAATTGAATATTGACTTTCAAAGTAATTTTTTGTGAGTCATTGTGACAGTCACAAGTGTTTTTCAAAATCTTAGACAGATTTTTAGTTGAATTTTAATTCTTTACAAATTTACATGGTGTATATAAAAAAAAAGTTATACTACAAAAAAATTTCTTGATAGAAAAAAAAATAGCAACAATTATTTAATCTGTAATTAGCAACAAAAATTATTCAAGACAGGTTAAATTACCACCATTTAGTACTTTTTTTATATAAAGATACTTGAACTTTTCAGTGACTCATAATTTGCTTACATTTATTCTTCTGGAAACGATTCTATTTTTTTTTTAAAAAAAGTTCAACATTTTTACTTTGGTTACAGTATCGATTTTGATTAAATCCATGATTTTAAATTGGCATTTTTCAGTGTATAGTAAAAATAAGCATCGTCCTTTGATAACTTATTTAAAAATTCGCAACGGAAAAGAAGTATAGTATGTGTCTCATAAAAAAATGTACTAAAAGTAACAACAATCACAACAAAATAATTATTTGGAAGATTTTTAAATTAGTTGAATAAGTTTTGTTTTTCATGTTTAAATAGGAATAAAAATTTAGTAGAACCATTATATTCAAATTTAAATTGCAAAAAATAATTTAAATAATCATTAAAATCCGGAATAGTTTTTAATAATTTAAATGGATATGAATATTTTTTCAAATAAATTTTGGGTTGGATAGTAATTTATCTTAAAAATATTCATTCAAAATTTCCTAAAGACTGAGCAAAATTTAGGAATTTTGCAGCTGTTTTGAATCCAATACATTTTTAAATCAAAACAAGTGCTGTAATTTTTTAACTTATTAAATAATCATGAAATAAAAATAAATTAGCATAGCATGAATTACAATTTCTTTTTTAAAAAGAAGGGGAGAAGAAACTTTGAATTATCATAAATGTACGTTATTTATTTATTTTTAAATATAAATTTAATTATAAAGTATGTAAAGGATTATGAGATCAGTTCTTCGTTATCTTATTTTTAGATTTTTTAGTTAGGACTTGAATCATTCCTAGATGAGTGTTTTTCAACGGTAAATCGTAGATAAATGATAAGAAAACAAACACGAAGGACATTTTAAATAATACTCACTTTTCCCTTTGATTTAAAGAGCAAAGTGCACTAAGACTTACAGATAATATTTACATACTAAATAATTTGCATCTTGCGGCCTCTAAGTAATAAAAAGGAATTTAAAACCAGCTGAGATGACATTTCATATATTAATATATCCTCTAAAATTAATTTATTTATTTTAATCAAAAAGGAATGTTCTGTAATAAGAAATGCACAAATTAAGGTAACATTTATGGAATTATAAACCACGAAACATTAATCTTATATAGAAGCTAACTTGTTAAAAACATTTTTATAACTTTTTATATCTGAGCGAAATTTCAATTTATGTTCAATTTTGCTACATACTTTAATACAAAACATAATTATTTAATGAAGTAAAAATCATTTGTTTTGCTTTTAACAACCGTTACTTTTTTTAGATACCTATCGGAATTATTTCGTAAAGCAGTGCTTCTCAAACTTTCGATATTCGCGACCCAATTTTCAATTATGATTTTCATCTCCTTCCCCGTACAATAACAATGTATTAAATGCAGTAATTATTTATAATGCTTTGACGCTAAAGCTACAATAGGACCTTAATTATAATCCGTACAAAAGTTCAAGTATTAAATTTTGTATACAAAAGTCCCATGGAAAAAATCACTAGAAATTATTAAACTTGTTTTTAACTTAGGCCGTCTGGATGGTGTGGTTGGTTTGTCGCTGGCCTTCTGCACCTAAGGTTGCAGGTTCGACCCCTGCCCAAGTCATTGGATTTTCATGATGTAGAAAATCGACAGCGGCCTTGTTGTACGAGGCATGTAAAATGTTCCTAGAGTGTCTGTTTGGCTTAGGTTCTCTCAACAAAATTAAATCCTAGTACAGGTTCGCATCGCCAGAGCTCAGGTGCCTCCCTCTAGGGAGGAAACTGGGAGTCAAAATTACTTGCGGTGATTGGTATCCGCCGATATGGTGCCGTACTAAAAAGAGATACCAGTTTCCGAGAATGTACTAGGTCTGCAATGGTAAAACACCTATCCGCCGCCCATTTGAAATAAAAAAAAGGAATGTTCTTAACTTAGTATCAAACACGTGCCGTACTGATACATTCACTCGTATAAGTATAATATATCAGAGTAAATGTGTATTTTATTTTTTATTATGAATATATTTTGTTTTTTGCTTCCTTTTAGTAAATTGATAATTTTTTAAATAATCTTTTATTTTCGACTTTCCGATATGTTCGTGCCCTCCTTGTAGTGTTATCACGCCTCCCTAAGGACCCACGCGCCCACAGTTTGAGAAACACTGTCGTATAGTAAAATATTTAGCTCTCTTTAAATTTCTTTTCCTTATTTTGACTATTTTTATTGATTTTTTTTTTTTTTTTTTTTTTTTTTTTTTTTTTTTTTTTTTTTTTTTTTTTTTTTTTTTTTTTTTTTTTTTTTTTTCTTTTTGGTACTTTTATAAACAAAAACAACATTTTTTTAATTATTTCTTTTACACTTTGTATCATTATAGTTTTTGAGTAAAAAGAATGCATCATTCAATTGTTTTTTTTTGTTTTTTTTTTTTTATTTTTTTTTTTTGTTATAGAATAAAGATGTTCCGTAAATATGTTAATTTGGCTATTACAGATATATATAGTTTTTACGATTATAGTTTCATCAAGAAGAAAATCATATTTGTCGATATTGCGCATTAAAATATGAATAATCTTCCGTCTAAAATTAATATTGGTACAATTTAATAGGTTTTTCCCAGTTTTTCGCTCGCGTGTTCAATTGTTTCATAATCATGTAATTAAAAGATAAGTAAAACTTCCCTGTTATAAGTAATTTATGTTAAAATAATTGAGTAAATAGAGACTTTAAGTACGCATAGTATTTATTTATTGGAAATATTGTGATCTGTAGAAGGTAATACAACAAAAGCAATTTCAGCGTTATTTTTAATTACAAGACCATAACATGTGTTGCATTATTACAGAAAATGACAGTTCGAATAATTCTCTCACACATCGTTTTCGCTCGCTATAAATTAAACATTTCGATTCGATTAACTTTAATCTTTTTGAGCCAAAAATCATTAAACTTTATATTCCGTTTGGTGTGATGTTTCCACAAAATCCATTCTCCTGTAAAAATACCAGCCAAATCCACTGATTGCAATAACTCATCTATACAATCTGATGCAACCGAGCGTCATTTGAAATAAACGCAGATATCAAAATTACCCGTTGCAGGGATAGTTGCAATTATTCAAATTGCTCCCTGCAGATATGTATATACAAAACTTTAGTTGCTAAAATCCGTCATCATCAGCAGCTCTGCCTTCAATGACGTCACGGTCAGGTGGATTGGCATCGACCAATGGGAAAGAGATAAGTGTCGCTCCAGAACGGCAACTAATTGATTAACGATTTATACCTGATAGTGATATTCATTAGCGTTTCCCAACTGGTTGAAATTGTCGCTCTATAATGAATGTGAAATTTATATGCCGTATAATTACGTGAACATGGGATGAGATTGCAGAATTATCGTTCGCTTCAAACTTTTGGGAGGTTTTAAGTGATAAGCCCAATTTTTTCCCCCTTTTTTTGCGCCTCCTCTTTTTTTTCAAAGTTTTGTAATTCGTGCCTTTTTATTTTATTTTAATTTTAGTTTTTTCTCCCTCTGATGTGGTGGTATGATGATTTTATTTCATTTAGTTTTTCATTTGGAAAACGCGTGTGGTTTTCTTCTAATACCCTTTTTCGCGATGATTGGAAATGAAAATTTATTAAAGCGTTCCGACGTCTATTAGAATATTTATCATTTCTGCAGATTTATTTTTTATTTTGTATTTTCTTAATGGGGGGAGACGTGTTTGTGTACGGTTTCGAATTTTTTTCTTTCTGTTTTGAATAAATCTAAAAATCGGAAAACGATATTTACTGAGATGAGCTAGAAAGAGTAAAAAAATAAGATTTCATGCAGGAATTTCACTTTTTCTTTGCTTAATCACAAACTAATAGTGTCTGTGAACAATAAAATGTGAAGTTTGGAACAGAGTTAAATTTCTTCCTTCCTTTATTTGTTTATCTCTTAATGATTAAAGAAATTTTGGTGATGCTGACAATACTAGGTTTCTGATCTTATTTAGAAATTGATATCAATACTTTATTTAACGTATCCGTAATGGATGTAAATATATCTCCAATGTTAGATGTAATGTTATTGACTAATAATAAATATGCATCCATATTAATTCTAAATATTGATCGTAATTTAGCATCACAATAATTGGACCATTGAAACAGAGAAATTTCTATTATACTTAATCTGTAGTGTACAAAACGGTAGGGTTTGATGGTTCCAAACCCCCTCTTATATTCGAATAGATTTTTAGTTTTTACCATAGAGATTACCTCTCGGCACTTTCGCCTACTTGTTTTTTTAGAATATACCCCCTCCCCCGCCTAAGAAAGGTCTGTGTACGTTACTGTACTTAATTATATGTTACACATTACTTGCTTTAATATTTCTAAGTATTTGACGGCAAATTTGGTCATTAGAAATATATATACTGATTTAGTTATCGTTCCCTTATAAATGCAATGCAAAATTTTCTGCATAATTGTTTGCATAGCTTTTCTGCAGTACTTTGGATATTGTTCTTTGGTATAATATTTTGCATTAAAAATACGTTTTTGAAGTTATTCATCAAAAATAAATGTTTGCCTTGTACCTCTGGTATAAAAACAATAAAATTTGAGGCATATAGCAGTGAAGGATCTATATTCAGATTTAATGATCTTATAATTAACTTTGTCAAAAAACTTGTCATAAGTGTAAATCAAGTTTGCTTACTTACAATTTGCAAGAATTTCTTTTCCTCCTCCACAAAACTTCTTACGATATTTTTTTTTTCAAATTATTTTTTAATGCTTTGTTGAGAGTTTTATACAATACAAACGACTTCACTTATAAAATTTATAGTAAGAGATAATATTATGTAAGATTTGAATCTTTTAAAAGTATGAATTTGCTATAAAAACTTAAGTAATAAACTTCTGTTATAAACACTAAGATTAGCTATAAACTTTGAGATTAAAAACGTTGTCTATAGTATTATTGCTTCTTTTACACGATGGTAGTTTTGATACATATATATATTAATATAATCTCTTCCAGATACTTCTTTTTCTTTCGATAAATTTATACAATTTATTGTTACCAAAGGAATTATGTTTGAATACTTAATCAGGTTTGAGTTTGGTCTAAATTTACGTCACACTATAGAATAACATGAGGGTTAATGGCAACGGACCTCATAATTTTGAATCATGGTCAAGTGTCAAGACCGACATCTGAGTTGGCAACCCCTCGCTAAATTTCCATATTACACCAAAGGGAGGACTTTGAGCCTCGACAGATTTAATACGTATCAGACCCTCTATTAGGTGGTTTTTCAGTTAGGAAAAAATACCTAATCATGCTACAGGTTGATTGGGTTAGAAAAATCATGTTGCATATGTGAATATCGCATCAGTTTCTATTACATTTCCAATAAAAATGTTCATGTCAGAATATATATATATGTGTGTATGTATTATGAAATAATAAGAGACAAAATTGAACTTCCTGCAAAGCTAAAAAGAAACAAATTGGATTTTAAGAAACATATCAAGAAAATAAATGGTGCAAAAGGAATATTGTACTGAAATTGGATGAAAGCAGACAAAACAAGAAACATAGGTATAGATATTAAAATTGAAGATACCAAAAGAGTCTTTGGACTAAAATTTAGAACTATTATGATTTATGAAGCTGTCGCTGAATTCAGCCAGCGAATTTAGGGTTAAGCAATATTTTACGGATTCACCTTTCCCGTACAGCAGAAATTTTCGACATAATAGAAAAAAAACAGAGCCATGTTGAAAAATCAGGCCTATATTTATCACACTTGGATAGAACACCAGACAATAAAAAAATGAAAGTATTAATAGGAGAATAGTAAGGTTTCTCTTATAGAGATGAAGATTAAGAAAATTTTTTTTTTACAAAAGCCAAGATAAAAACTTACATGCAAAAATTCTAACCATTAAGATTAATAATGACAAAGCAACATTTTTTAGAGATCATGCTCAAAGTGATGTGTTAAAATTGAAGTAACACATAGAAGCAATAAATAAATAAAAGGAAGCTTAATTTTTTCAGAATATATACATGAAGATCCAAATGATATAAACCGTGGGAAAATATTAATGTGAGGGGATGCAATAATGCACAAAGCATACCAAAATAACTTGACAAATTTCGAAGTGATGGTAGTGTACAATATTGATATTAGGTTATAATGTGAATAATCTTTCATATTTTTAAAAAAGATGATAAAAATTACTCGTCAGGATCATTTATTTAAAATTCCAATGAAGCTGGGGATTGGTATTTACTACTGCAGACTTGGTACATTCCCTGGGAGCTGGTATCACTTTGTTGTGTGGCACTATATTTATGGAATACCAATCGTAGCAATGTAATTTTGACGCCCCTTTTCCTCCTCATGGGGAGGAAGATGATCGCTGACGGTGCGAAACTGTAATAGGAATTTAATTTTGTGGTAAGCACTCGAGCTAAACTGGCCCTCTAGGGATTTTTAACATGCCGCATAATCATACAACATGGACGCTGTCGATTTTCTGCAGCATGAAAATCCACCGACTTGGACCGGGGTTGAACCCGCAACCTTAGACGTACAAGGACAACGACAAAAACACTAAGCAACCCATCCGGTGCTCTAGCCTAATATGTTATACTGAAGGCAGTTTAACTGTTCTTGAGCTGTTGAATATCACTTCGTACAATTTTTCACAAACAAATCTCTAACATGAATTTGAGAAAAATAAAGTTAGGATTGAAGTGTCAATCATTCAGCTAATTACAATGCGGATAAGCATATATTAAATATACGTCTGTTTTGTGTTAAATAATAATAATTGAATATTGGTACAGTTTAATAAGTTGTAGTTCTAAATTACATAATTATTCTTTTCGAATCATGTTCAATATCAATTCTCGTAATATGAATCAGTAAATAGAATTTCTTAAAGTATTGAAACATGCTTTAATTTTCAAAAAGGAAGAGGAAAAGCGTATTTCTACACATACGATATTTCAAAATATTTTTTTTATTTTAATTTCAAAAAAATCTCTTAGCTTTAATTTTAAAATTTGTAGCTGCTTATGTTTTGGATACAATAATTATATTGGAACAAAGATACCAGAAAAAAAAATGATGTTCTTGAGAGTTTCCAAATAATTCAACTGAGAAAATAGGACTCATTAATTACATTTTTGTTACATGCTTTGACTGTGAACAAATTCTAAACTTCAATTGTGTAAATTCAGAAAAAAATCCATCTGTATGACTAAAAATACTCAGAAAAATTGAATATAAATTCGATTTTAGTTTTAATACATTACCGGCATTAATGAAATCTCACATAGAAATGCAGATGAGCTTCTTAAATAAGAAGCATTCACTTGTTTTCATCTAAAATCAATATGCACTCAATGAAAATTTACAAGTTATTCTTTTTCTTCATTCAGCACATCTAGTGCCTATTTAAGTTCATTTAGGGCCCTGGGTGCAGAAGATCTACAGGCTCTTTGTCACTAGAGGATATAAATTTATAATCAGACAATCTAATTAAGTCCAAGCGTCCAATGGATAAACCGGCACTGAGCCCCAAAACCCACAGTTTTTACATCTTTCATTTAAAATACACTTTGGACCTTTCTCCAAAACTTATTTCCTTTCAGGTAAAAGAAAAATCTACAGTGAGTCGAATATATTTTTTCCCAAGGAACTTTATTTTAAAAATGCATTAAAGAACTAAGAGAATTTACTTATTTAAAAGTTCAACAAATATCACCATTTAAGGAATATCCCCATATTTAACAAAATGTCCACACCATTTCATGATTGGCTTAGTTACAAAGAAAATGTAAAAGGTTTTCTCACTCCTTCCCTTCAACAATGATCTTAAAAGCATGATTCTGCTTTTCCATCATAGGTTATGTTTCAGTTTAAAACACGATTTGCGAACCTTACGTCTTTAAGTCACTCGTAGTTTACTGATACTTTAAATTGGATAGTATAATTTTAATTCATATGGAGGGAGGGGGGGGGGACTTCTCATTTACAACGATATATTTAAATTTTTTTATTCCTTAACAAACCAACTTTATCTCACTATTAATTGATATTTAAATTTTAGTTAATTATAAATATTCAATCATTCTTGTGTGAGTAAAAGTTATTCCTCCATATTTGAAATTTGTTAGAACTCTTTCTATATATGTTAATTTGATTAGGATACATACTCCGTCGCTTCACAAACTATTATCATTATCACAAACTATTTTCAAGGGCGGGGGCGGAAGTCCACCATTCTCGTTATCATGCTCGAATACACCGCCCAACATATTCTTTTGATTTTGTCAACTTTCGGGAACAAAAAACAGTAAGAAATTAATTATTGAATAAATAATTAGCATTAATTAATAAAATTAATTATTAATAACAAATACTTAATTAAATTTTACGTACTATATACATAGGATTATAATCAATTTGGACCCGAGGAACCTCCTCTCCCTGTGTGCTCCACTATTTAAGGCTGATAAAAAAGCGTTTAGTTTTGGAAATATGAAACATTGCAATGGTAAATATATTTCTATATTTGTGTTAAAATATATATTTGAGTTTCTTGAATGCGATCTTGTTAAATTACAAATATAACTTAATATAGAACCAAAGGCTGTGGCATTGCCTATTTTTATCAAAGGTTGCCATTGGCAATAATAAGCATGAATATCCTCTCTTTAGATAAAGAATAGAAATCTTTAAGCCATAAAATCCTTCTTCAAGATGGAGACAGATCGAAGGAATATTCTGATAAGTACGCCCACCCTTTCTATTTTGCTGGTCATCCCTGTCTGACCGAGCGTAATAATCGCGTGATAGCCGAAACTAAATCCAAAATAATCGAATGCAGTCGAGAGGGCAGCAGCTTCCCGCCGACTTCATCAAATCGTTAACCTCAACGAGACGTCGACACATCTCTCCAATCTGCCTGGACTTCCCTGCCGAAATATCAGATAATGAAGTAATACCGGCTTTCCGATATCGGGCCAACATTCGCAAACTCTACAACTATGACGTTTCCTTGACACCTCACTTCGTTCCATGCGGAACCACCGCCCCCTTTTCTCTCTATTAGCGCCAAATTAGCCACGCCGAGAGTTTACCCGAAGACAACCTAATCTGGCTCCCAAACTGGTTATCGAACTGGTTCTCTTTCCCCCTTTTCCTTTTCGCACTAAATGATATCGAAGGGGGCTAAAGCGAGAGAAGGAAGAAGGGAGCGTGAAAAGTTTTAGATTGCTGCGAATTAATAATAATTACGCTTCGAATGTTCTGGCGAGATAAACGCTTACAGCCATTTACGGCAACATTGCGAAAGAGTTGACAAGTGTTAATTTGTCTCTCGGTCCTCAATGGGCAGAGATGGTTTTCTGGGGAAGAATATTATTGGGAGAGAAGGGGGGAGGAGATGCGTTTCCAGAGAACAAAAGAGATTAGCCCCTCAGTTAATACGGTTGCAAAATCGCCTGCCGTTCGAAAACGAATCCCTAGGAGAGCTTCGGAGATTCGTAATTTTGTAATTGCAAAAGCATCTTTTAGTTTCGTGCAATAACTCTCTTCGCGCTATCTAATCCTCTCTTATGGAAGCTTTTAAAGCAATCGTCTTCTTTGGGGAATAAATGCGTAAAGAAGAATTTGGGAAAACGTCTATAATGGAGCTGTGAGTGTCCACCAATTATTGCGCGGAGATTTGTTTTATCTAATGCTCGATAAAAGAGATTTTGTTTAAAAGCTTCGAAAGTTATAGGAAAAATAATTAACAAATAAGAATAAATATTACAATCTACTAAGGTTTTTTAAAGCAACAAACAATGATAATAAACAGAAAAGGAAATTGTGGATATGAAAGAAATAATTATTTTGTCGTAAAAATAAATGGAAGATTGTTGAGGTGTTAATATCAGATATGTTTTCTGTTGTTTTTAAATTCTTATACTTTTGAGCTTTGTATTTAATGGCAGGATTTAAAGCGTAAATTTCGGGCAAGATTTCGTTTCCATCGAAATGAGAACTGATAAATAAAACATTATATGCATACATTTTCGTAGCGTTTTAAAGTCTGTAAGCTAATTTTATTTTTGACAAAGCGTACATGTGAGCCTTATTGCTCATAAAATGAATTTTTGGGAAGATTTTTTGTTGAAAAGTTTAAATATATGCATTGTTTATATTGAAATCTTTCTTTGAAAAGGTTTAAAAACTAAAATTGTGTTTTCACAGACTTGAGCGAAATTATAATAAAATATGACCATTGTGACGAGTCAGAAATCATTCAGTAACCACTAATGATCCATCTCTGGGTCTAGTCTTCTAGTTACTAAATTATATACAGTTTCATGCTCTAAGCATATATATGTTACCGGCAAAGTATGAAATCCGGCATTCTATAGAATGCCTAGGCATTTTATACAATGCCTAAATCTAGCCGGCAATGTATGAAATGATTCCTATTTCACACATTGCCTAGGCATTGTATAGAATGCCTAATTAGAAACCGGCAAAGTATGAAATACATCTCAGATTCATTTCGAATATTGTCAATTGGCAAGACATAAAACTTTTAACGCGTGTCTCAGGCACAGAATCTGTTAGTTGTACGAGTCGTACATTGCTTTTTGTTCGGAAATGTCAAAATACTCTATTTTACTTAAACTTGTTCTACAAAAAAAAAATTGTTTTTTTCCTGTGCTACCTGAAAATGGTAGAGCAAGCTATAGTATTGGAGAAGGAGCCATGGTCTATAGCAGGGGTCGGCAACCTATGTCACACGTGCCACATGTGGCAAGCGGTACAATTCTCAGTGACACCTTGCGCTATTCAACAAATTTGTAAACTTTTGAATTGTTTCAAAAATGCTCTACTGTGTGGTTCACTGAATCATATTGGTAGATTGGCTTGACACGCAACAGCTAAAAGGTTACCGATCCATGGTCCATTGACGTGGAACAACTATTCAACGGCTAGTTGCCCAAAATTCGAGTTGATGCACCAAAAAAAAAAAGTTTTTTCTTAACTGCAATTACTTATTAGAAGTTAATAACTGATATAAAAATGCTAAAATGACTACTAAGAAGGAACCCAGGGACAATTGGTTGCTGAATAGCTATGATGTGATGTTTGCGGAAAATAAAAGTACTCATTTAAACTGTTAAAGAAGGCGTCAGTACCATAAAACAGTGGTCCCCAACCCTTGGTCCATGGATCAAAGGGTATCAGGCCATTTAAGGGGCATTAAATTATTTCCATTATATTTACTGGGGTGTATTTTTCTCGTGTTTGTGCGACTTTCCATGGAAATCACTTTATATTTTATGTAAAATCATTTCATATTTATTTTTCGGTGCAACTGAATTGTACTCAGAAGGCATGTTTAAATATAATTAAATTATAAAATCAAAACAATTTAAATTATAAATAATCGACGTCGCACCCACAGCGGGCCGCCGTAAAATTATCAAACGATGTTCGGTCCGGAAGATAACAATGTTGGGAAGAACTACTGTACACAGTAATACGTCACGGATTCTTCTTTTTCCCCAATGGGGCTGCAGATTGGTACTTTTACCATTTTCAGACTTAGTACATTCCCCAGGGGCTGGTATCCCTTTTTAGTGTGGCACCATGTAGGCGATACCAATTGCCGCCGGTAATTTTGACACCCAATTTGAAGATGTGAAATTGTTCTAAGAATTTAATTTGCCAAGAGCAAAATTAAATGAAGGATTCTAGGGATGTGATAAAATTCTGAAAGAAGTTTCCACCAAACACAAAAATATTACACGTTATGATATTGAACTGTACATCCACCTACGTGAAACTTTGCCAGAAAAAACAGAAAGTTATTTTTTTAAAAAAAAAGTATTTTAGTACAAAATTTTGATTTTTTTCCGAATGCCAATATATTGGCACTTGTAATGAGAGAGAAATAGGATTGTTTGTATCAACTTGGAACTTCTGAAGGAATTTTAATACAAGTATAAGCGGAATCACAATTTAACAATAATTTTTTAATGGTAGTCTCATTATTTTGTCAGAATAACATTTGTACTTTTAGGAATGTAAGTCATTGATATAATATCCTTATCATGACCATTTTTCATACTTTACCTAAATAGCTTTAGGCATTCTATACAATGCCTAGGCAAAGTATGTAATAAATCTCATATTTCATACTTTGCCTAAAAACATCCGGCATTGTATAGAATGCCGGCATTTCATACTTTGCTGGTAACATATACATATATAAAACAGCATTGGGAGGGATTACTGTGCATTGGTGCACACAAGATCTCAAGCAGCCTAATGGTTCACTCTCTTGTAGCTTCCGTTCCTCCTCCAGAAGAAAACCGTACAAGTATTCTGTCTGGTGGCCCTATCTAGTAGTTGAGACATTTGTTGATGCTAATATTGTACAAAACAGGATTTCAGCTTGTTAACTAATAGAAGGTTAGTGGGTAAATAAAGACAGTATTTCACAATCAGCCATTATTAATATTTCATTCGTAAAGGTTGACGACACACTGAGTGCTTCTTGAAATTAAATGTTCTAACCACGGGGGATTACTATCAACGTTTTTTAAAAGATTTGTTACAAATTTTTAATAAAAAATAACCATGTATAAAATGAAATTATTTTGTTATTTTTGAATTTACAAAAATGATATGCCTTATTCCACTTGCTTGCTACCTATATGCATCAAATTCGTACATGTAAAAAATTAGCGTTGGCTTGCTCATTTTATTTATGTATAGTTCCTTATTAATATTGATTTTTTTAATAAAGAACATACTCATTCAAAAACTTTACATAACATTTAAATGAAAATACATATTTTCACTGTGAAAGGAATACCTTTATGAGATTCAGTTAAATTTTGTTCATACATTATCTAAATTTGTTATTTTTAAATGAAAGTAACAATGTTTATTTTAAATAAAAATATCAAAATCTGTATACATTTTTTAAAATTCTCATTTAAATCTCATTTTCATACCATTTTGTAACCATTTTTTATAAACGCTATAAATCTTAGGCCAAAAATCTTTTTCTCAGAACACACTGCACTTCAAAAAAACTTTTATTGGCTTACAATTTGCAATGCACTTCAGAACAACAGAATTATTAATGAAATGTTTGAGTTTAACTTATATTTCAAAATTATTTTTCTTAAAAAACCTAAAGTTTAAATTAGAATAAACAGATAGTTTATTATAAGACTAAACATTATGTCAAGGAAAGGTATGTTATAATATTATCGTACTTACAATTTAAACACGAAGTTAAGCTGGAAATTGAAACAAAGAACCCGAAAATAGAAATTCGTAGCTAAATATTATAAACTTTTATAGAAAAAGAGGGAAAAAATGCGCTTACATGTTTGAATCTATATTTATTTCCCTTTGATATATACACATAAACATAAAATCCGTTTTATTATCCCGAATCAAAAAAATGTAAATTCTAAAGTAACAGAAATTTAAATTATCATTAAAAAGAATAATATTAACATAATTAGCAATATTTAAATATTTGTAATATTTTATATTCTTTTTTAAACGAAGTTTGCGACGAGATGTGTGTTTGAGTCTAATATTCTTTATATATGGGCTTATTATAACAAAACAGAACCAACTGCACTCAGAAATAATTAATATAAATCTTCTTAACACTTTTTGATATTTGATATTCTTAGAAATTTTTTTTTAATATCTAAACACCCAAATCCGATTGTTTTCTAAAAAAATATTTTGAAACAGAATTATTGATCATTTTTTCTGTTGTTCAAGAATCTAATTTAAAAGAATACAAATGTGAAGGGTAAATAGATTTTTCAATAAGTATAAAAAATAATTCTTTCTTAAATATTTTGGATATTTTTAAAATGCTTTAAACGCGGGAAATTATTATTACAAAAAGTAATTATAAAAAGAAGAGTTTGTGTATTTATTAGAACAATGTAACTCAAAAACGGAGTGTAGATGCGTTGAAACTAACTAATATACATCTCCAAAATACTTTTTGAAATATCTTTTAGATTTTACAAAACTTTAACTTTGACAAAAATTTTCATAGCTCTGATGATGTGTCGTAGCCTTTATTTTTGAATGTGGTAAAGTATTCTTTCTGTTATTTTTTGGAGAGAGTAACACATTTCCATTATCCTTATATTTATTTATTGTTAAATTTTCCTATTTGCATATTTTCTACATCAAAATTACAATTTCTTTTCAAATAAGTAATAAAAGTATTCTTTCATCCACAAAAATAAAGTTTTGTGTACAATGTGATTTATGCTTACAGTTCTGCTTTTGAACTTTGATTTTCTTCGATCCAAACTTTTAGCTTATTTTATCTTTTTCAGTAATTCTGAGCTAAATTTTGACTTCTTTATCTATTTTAGAAGTTTTTAAGTCATTATTAATGCATTGTAATTTTTTTTTCAGTTCATGCGTTAGCACTTTCGATGACAGTTTGATTTTATTCCTAAGCAAAATTAGTTAGAATAATTTTCTTAGATAATTTTTTACAGTAATGCTTTAATGATGTAATTTCTTTTTCAATTTTATATTATTTCACAGTGTCAGAGCTGCCTATGACAGAGTTCCATCAAAAAACTGGCCCTAATTCATCTGTTTAAAATAGGGGTTTTTTTTACAAGTTAAATGTTGTTAAGAGATATTGCTAAAGATATTTTCATCATTGATATTTATGTCAATCCATCATATGATCCATTCAATTGGGGAAGGGGGAGGTCACTTTAAATAGGTTTCTTCGCAATGTTAAAAATGACCAAGTTTAAGGAGGATTTTCTTTTAAAATTGATTAACCCTACAGTTCCCATTTATACGCATTTATTGTATTATTATTATTTTAATGTGAATGCTTTAAAAATTTTATTAGTTTTTTTTAAAAATCTTGTGTACATAGGAAATATATGTGTGAAATGCTTTAAAACCAGAAAAAATCGTATACATTTTTAACCTGTAAATATTATTTTAAATAACTTATTTGACAAACTCTTTTACAGTATTATTATGCGTGCATACTAAGCAAAAAGGTACAAGACAAGCATTTTTTCTTTTAAAAATGTTCCCTTTGTAGTGAAATTTACACCTTTGAAAAATTGCGATTAAATTATAAATTTTTGACAGATGTAAGCAATTAAAAATATTTAAAATACTTTTCATTGAGCTCAAATAAAATTTTAAAAACTGTATTAAAAGTATAAGTATGTATATATATATATATATATATGTATAGTTGCAATATTTTCCCAGTAAAATCAATTTTTTAATTGGATTTCGTGAAGTGTTCCCCTATTACACGACTTTGCTTCTTAAGTCATCTCAGGATATCTAGACTCAACTCAAGGAAAATCTCATTCAACCGTTAGCTGGATATGGGAAAAATCCTTGCTATTTCACACAAAATATTATGTTGGCTTTTCATAAATCGTTAGTGCTGAAAGTTTGAATATATTTGCTCCAAATAAAAATACATTTAACACTGTTTATCACAATAACCTCTTTACTACTTTGAATGATATTATGTACCTTAAAGCTATTTTCTCTCTTCACACACATACGCACACACAAAAACCTTTTTAGATTTTTTTGAAAAATTAATATTGCAACGATTTTTCTTCACACTTTAACTAAGTCTTATTTATTCAAGTTTTTTTTAAATATATTGTAGAGTTCCAATTTTTTTTCAAGCTAATTATTGCAAACGTAGTCTAGAAGCAAATTCGAGAAATCCTTCTACAAGAAAAAAACTGAAGAAAACGTTGTTTCTCTTTGGAACTCTCAGTACACGCAATCAGCTCACTCTTTTCTAACAAAGAAATTTTTTCCAACTATTTCACAAATATTGTGATCACTTTTACAAATTATAAAATCCCGCGATTCTTTACTGTTGTCATGGTAATTTTAAAGTGTACCTCAATAGATTTCACATGTGTCCTTCCAAACTTTGTGACTATCATGTTGGTGGGGAGCTTCTCATTCTTTTTTGTTCAAAATTTAAGAAAGAAAGAAAATGCCCCAAAGTTAAACTGCATGCTCTTAAAATCAACTGGCTTTCTAATTTTTTTCAGCTTGTTTCAAATAAAACTTCGTTCACTTTATTTTGTATCTTCATTGATTTGATTTTGTAAATTTTTCCTTTCTCTGTTTTTGTAATTTTATTGTATTGGTTTTATTACGTAATTGTTTTATTTTGGAATGTATTTTTGTCTTTGTAACTTGTTTGTTTTTGTTATTTCATTGTTTTGTAACTTTTGTTTTGTTATCTTCTCTTTATTTTATTTACCTTATTTTGTTTGTTTTACTTCTGTAAGCCTCATGTGATACTTCTGGTGCACGGGAATAATTTTATGTCTTCAATTAAAAAAAATCTGGAATCAAAACAAAAGGCTACTTTAGGCAACACTTTTTGTGATATTCTTCCTATTTCATCTTTTCTGGATAGTTTTTTATTTTTATTTTAGTTACTATTAATGTTCTTTCTTTTTGAGTTTAAGTCTATCTTATATATATATATTGAGGCAGTGTTTTTTAAAATGTTGAGTGATAGTCTTAGGGTGAGGGCTTTTTAAGCTAAATTAGTTTGATTTATCTGTTTTTGTGGTAAATTGTTCTAGAATCAACTATGTTTACAATTTATACATCTTTGCTCCAGATGGAAGGGGTGCAGTAACCAAGTGGTTAATGGGCGTGAACTAGTGACCGATGCTATTTTTGCCTAGTTTAGGGTTCAATTCATGGTGCCAGTAAAGATGTGTCCAGTAGAGGGATGATGCACGTTAAATTTTATCGAAGCTCAAACTCCTTACGTTGGCGTGTCGTGGAAGTTTGGAGAAGGAGTTTCTTGCTTAAATATTGTTCTCGTTACTTGACTGTGGCTCAAAATTTCGAAGTCAGTTGACAATAGCTCTCATGGTCCTTCTGAAGAGACAATAGTAAAGAAATGAATCAAGCCAGGTGGGAAAAAATATAACATTCTTTATCAAACATCAATATTGCTGTTCTCGACCCACTTGTTTTATTACTTTTTTCTCATATAATTTGTATTCATATTATTTTCATTTATTCAATTTTTTTTTATCTTTTTGGTATGCTCCTTTTCAGTTTAAAATGTATATTTCTACTAAGTATATATTATTTTTTTTACTGAAAAGCTAACTTGAAATTCAATGAAATATTTTTAAAAAGTGTATTCTTATGTATATCTTATTATCATGTTCTTATATATATCGCCAATTTGGTACTTCTTAAGAAAGTGATGTTTGCTAATTGAATTTCTCAGCTTTATTTTTTAGAAATTAAACCCGTGTGGAGAACTATTCCAGCTAATAATATATAATAACTATTAAAAATATAACTATCTACGTAAAGTTAATATTAAAAATATATTTTACAAATATATTTTAAAATCTTATAAGCACATAATTTAAGATTAAAAAAGATAAAAATGAACAGTAATAAATAAAGGAAAATATTTATCACATTACCGTTGCGCTGAATTGTCTTTATATAAAACGTGCATACGAAAATTTTTGTTCGGTTTTGTACCTAAGAGACACTGGTTATAAAAATATATCTAAAATAATGTCAGGAAAGGCGGTTTAGTGAAAAAGCAATTGACAAATTCAAAATAATTCAAATTGACTGGTTCAAAAATAGTAATGACAAATAGATAACTCGCGTTATTGTGCTCAAGGTACTGTTAAAACTTATATGCAATATTGGAATTAAAACTTAATTGGTAGAAAGTATCTTCGACTTTGAATATGTGGAAATATTATACATACTGTTAATAAACATTGTCCATGATATTTAAAAGTTTAATTCTCTAAAAAGAAGTAAATAAATAAATTAAAATTAAAATTTATTCATAAAGGTAGAGTGTGATGTAAGTTTTTTTGCATGTTTGCGATGTTCGATAACATCATGCGTGTACTAATTGTGCTAATGTAATCATGCTGACTTAGTTTTTATTTCTGAATAATAACATATTTCATTTATTTTTTCATAGGTAACAAAGTAATTTTAACGGCTAATAACACACAAGTTGACATAAAACAAGTGATATAAAAATTTTCTTAAGTCAATTCCTACTTAGAACGGATGAATAAAAAGTATTTTATGAATGGTTGAAAATTTGGGCAAGATATATATATATGAGTGAACTAATAGTAGGAATTGAAAAAAGAGCATGATTTGTCTGCATTGTTGTAACAATGAACATCCGGTTTGGATGAAAAACTGGTTTTTCTAAGCCAACTTTTATCATTGTTTTAACAGTTACATTGTTACAACAATGGAGACGAATCTAAGTTGGCGTCGGTTAATTAATCGATTAATTTAATTAATGAATTAATTTATTACCAGTTAGTTAAATTAATTAACCTGTAATTAATGAATTAATATTTGAAAAAACTGTATTAACATCAGGTGTCATCCACTACAAGTTTGAAACTGACATTATCTCATCTGCTAGATCAAGCACGTTTATATCCGATTCTTCAACGGTCAAAATCATTTCTAAATTTTTACAGTTTTTAATTAATTAAATATATTTAAATCTTATATATTGAAATGAGTGTTACTCTTAAATTTCTGAATTAGAATAATTGTTTTTATTCTAAAAAAAAAAATTGAAGAAATCAATATCTGCAAAAAAGAATAAAAATACAAATTAGAAAAAAACAAATAATTACTTCTTTTTAGTAAGTACTACATTATATATTCTAGATCAAGCACTTTATATATTTTCATTTTTTTTTTTTTTTTTTTTTTTTTTGGTATCTCTTAAATCGTATATATTAAATAAAATTGAATTACCGTTAGTATCATTAAATATCTAATTCCAAAATATTCATAAAACTATCTTGAATTTTAATTTTGGATTTTCTACCGGATCATCTCGAGCTCCATAATCAAAATTAACATTTTTCCGTCGAACTCTGTGACGCGGCTGCGTCACCTCAAAGTTAGGAGAGATATCAATGTCGTCGTATTTCCTCGTTGTATTTCATTAAAAGTCACATCCGATCGAAGATCTTAAAAAATTCTTTACAGTTTCTTGAGAGTTTCATAGCAGATGTTAGACCATAATCTTCTGTCTGCAATAGCTTGCTTATTGGATTTATGCAATTTAAGATTTTATGCCAAATAATGATGGAGCATAGGAACTTGAATTGCTTAATAGAGTTTAATAATACGGAGACCTCATCTCTTATAGAGTTGCCAATTTTAGCGATATTATAATCATTAAATAAAGCATCATAAATACCTGCCAATTGATATCTTAAGGTTATATAATAGTGAGTTGCACTTATGGTTTTAAAGTTATGCCCTTCATATATTTTAATAATATGGTACAATTAAAAGTTAACAATGAAATAATAAATTATTTGAATTATATTTTAAAAAGTACATGTGCTGCTATAAGGATACTTTTGCCATGTCACTAACGCCCAAATTTAAAGTGTGGCTTACTACATGTCACATATTGTTTCGGATTTAACGTCCTAATTCTAGATTGTACCCCTGCTTTCTCGCTTCTCATATAGGCGCCGTTATCGTAGACCTGCCTCCGCATATCTGGCAAATTTAGCTGTGATTTCTAGTTTCTAAATTAAATTTGAAAGCTATTAAATTTGAAATTAGCTAAAAATTAAATTAGCTATTAAATTTGAAAGTTCTCTTCCAGTGAATATTTCAACTGGAAGGAGACCTAAAAAATGTCATTAATTTTAACGATAACTTCATTAGGATTAGATTTCTCAATTCATACATATCTTACCGAAAATGTCATTTGTAATAAGTCTTTGCGAGTCACTGTCAATTGTTTTAGAGTATTCTAATCGCTAACTAAATTCAATACAAGACTTTTGGCTTTGACTATGGTTTTTTGATATTTCTTATTCTCTTAGAGTTTCAACGAGGTGCTTTCAACTTTTAAAACCTTCTGTGGAAAGGGAACTAATGGCAATGCCAAAAAGTTTGAAGCAAAAACAATATACACAGTTTTTTTGTAATGGAATAAACTAACCATTTTCGCATAACCTTTTCACCGTTTATTTTAAATTCTGATATAATATTGTGAGCTAAAGCTTCGACCAATATCATCATAAGGAAAATCATATTCATGACTAAGGGGGTCCTTTTACGCAACATCTATCGGCGTCTGATAGAATAAATGGCTAGGTTCCTGTATCTGAACTAAATACCATTGTTAAATTATCGTGATCTTTGGATTTCCCTGGAGTAGTTTCAACAAAAGCAGTGCCCCCATCGGTTCCATTTGTTTCATCAGCAGCGTCCTCATCATGAAAGTCTAAATCAGATTCTAATTCAAAACTGCTTTCATTTTTTCTGGTGCCTTGTAAGTAATTCAGTAAACTTCCAGCCTGTTTTTAATATGGGCTAGTTTTTCTTAGTCTCTCTCTCTCTCTTTTTTTGTACTGGGCACCAAATAAGTTTTTACGCACTCCCTCGGACATTCTAAAATTTTCAACAAATATCAAAATTTTACCGTTAACAAGACAAATGAGATAATTTTTTTTTTAAAATTCTGGGAACCGTAATGAAGGTTGTGCAATGTCTCGTTCTGGAAGTGGAAGTTCTCTTACGAACAAATTTTATCGTCAACAATATAATTTTGATTTAATCCAAAAATAAAATTTTGCAATCCATATACTCTTAACTATAACTATGGATACATATATACAAAATAATTTCATTGACATTAAGATAATCTAGTTTTCTTTTAACTCAGTAATCCTTTTGTTTAAAATAGTTATTCACTTATGTGATTTTATTTATAACACACTGAATTTTTATATATATTAATAGTTTAAAATCACTAGGTTTAATAACATTTTAGAGAAAATATTTTCGTACTAATTTTTTCGTAACAAAAAAAAGTATTTTTCAAATTCGGTCAAATGCCGCCCCGGACGTAGATCCGGTTTGTCCGGCCCTAAAGCCGCCCCTGCTGAGGTCCACCTAAGTTCGAGCCGTAGTGCCACTGAAGAAAGTTTGTCTTGGCTCAACGTTCTCCCCTAGGCGTGGTGTCGTAGTATCAAGAGGGAGTAGGATGAATCATCCTCGTCACTTGACCGATGTTCAAAATTGCGAGGTCCGTAGTTAACTTTAACAGAGATGTTAACAAAATACTCTTTCAGTGATATCATTCTTTCTTCAATAACAACTGAGGTTTGACAAAGAAATTTGACGTCAAAAATAGCCTTTGATTATTACATCACTAATATCCATATATTTTAAATTTTTCTAAGTTATCAGTTTCAATCAGATAAATCTTTATATTATTATTAATATGAATGTTTTAATATTCTAGAAACTTGCTCCTAGATAAAAAAAAATATTAAAAGTCTTTAGCAAAAGTCAAATAAATAACAAAATTTTGAGCCAGTTCATATAAAAGTAAAACGTAAAGAAGTCATTACTTAACAAATCCACCACAATATAAACGCAGAATCAAACTTTTCATCTTCAAGTTACATTCCACTTTTCAGTAAAAAAAGGAAAACATTTTTCTCTCCCTGTAAGCGCTCCCATTTAAGCAAACCAATGCCTCAGCGAAATCCCCTCAACAAAATCCACTGCAGGCAATTACGCCGTCCGAGATTTAGTTCTTCGAATTGGAAATCCTTCAACATGCGACAACAGTTAAACCAGAGATAACTGAGAGCTTTCGGCACCGGAACGTGGCCCTAATAAATCAAAGTTAGTCCATTGCTGTCCGGAAGAATCCGGCCTAAACTCGTCCATAGATAGCGAATTCCTCCTCTCCGTTGGCCATCGGGACACAATGGTTATTGATCCGTGGCGTCGTACAATGGGATCCAGCCTATAAACCACTTTATAAAGAAGACATTAGTCTTGATTTGACCCTCGAGAGAGGGGCTATTACTCTTGGGGGCGAGTGCCAAAAGGGGCCCTTGGATTTCTGGATTGGTCATTAGTCAAAGGGTGCGAAAGATAAGTGAGTATATTTTTTTGTGTGTCCACCTTTATCGAAGATGAGTACAGCAATTGGGCAGTGTATCAATTTTGTTGGCTTTTATGTGGAAGTTGTTACACAGGGAGTTTCCTTTCATGGAACAGTTGTGTTTAAAATAATACAATGTAACAATTCTGGAGTAATGATATGTATGTATTCCTGACTAATTAAACTGAACATTATAGGACCGATGGGGATGGTAGAGACATCTATAAATGCACGAAAAATCACTATAAATATGACAAAAATATTTAAATCAAAAAATGAAGTTCAATCAGTTTTTATTTCTGTAAAAATTGTTTTCATGATAAATATAATTAGATAAATCATTCCTAGTCAATATGTGCCAGAATTGTATTTTATCTCAATTTAATTTTTCAAGAAATTGAAAACTTGTTTTTAATTCTGAACAGTATGTGTTGCATTCAATGCGTGCTTTAAATTAGAAAAAATAAGGGGATATAAGAAATTATATAATTAAGACTCATATATAAAAAATTGAGCTGTAATCAAATACGGGACAGTTATTTTAATTAAAATGTATTTAAAAATACTAAACTGCTTTCAGTTGAATTGAATTTCATAAAAATCTCTTAAGTTTAGCTAAATGTAATTAAAATAGTTTTAAATAATTGTTTCAATAAGAAAACAAAAAACAACAACTATTAAGTGATCCGAAGGCACAAGTTTCAAATATATAATCTAAAAATATCACACACACTATAATCACATCTCAAAAAGCTTTTCAGAAAATTTTGAAAAATCCAATTAACTGCATGACAGCTTAATGATGTCCAAGCTGCCAACTTATCCATTCCCAAAATCTATATAACCCAGAGAACATTTTTGAAATCCTTTACTAAGAGCTCTTTTACACATTTCATTCACCCTCAGCTGTGCTACCCCCTACTTTCCCTTCAGAAGACACGTTACATCTCCCCCACCTGCTCCTTCAGCTTTGGAACTGCTTTCCTCACCCCACTAGAGGGATTTTAGAACAATTCCTATTCCTCGCTGCTTGCTGACGTTCCTATTAGACTCCCTTCCAATGAGATGGGGGATAAAGCCTGAACACACTAAGATCCCCCATTCGCATATCTATTTTAGTGGTATCCTAATAGCTTGGTGTGCCTTCCTACACTGAAGCTATGACGTTTCGCGTTGCTTGATGTAGGTAGTTTTTTGTTCCAACCTCTTTTATCTGAGCTTTTCTATATAAATGTAAAATCCTTTGAAGAACAAAATTAAAGAGGGATATGCAGTTTGACAACTATCAATATAGTGTTGAGAAAAGTTATATATAGTGACAAAGATGCTGCAATATCTCTTTTGAACTTGTAATGATGGAAATGTTAATTAACAATATTACAAAGAGCATTTAGAAAAAATTATGTTACAAATATTTAAAATATGGTTTGCCTTGACGAGGACTTTTTTTTAACTTTATTGAATACTAGTAATTGTGCAGAGCAGCAATTTTTATTTATTATTATACATTAATGTATAAGTATATAAAGAACATGGAAAATATATAATATACAATGAACACCTAAAATAAGGCATTTCTGATTTATAAGCACTGAAAAGCATTTGAAATATGATAAAAAGAATACTTCAAAATCAAATTATAATGAAAAGCGTAGTTATAATCTTAAAACAAACAAGAAAAAAAAAACTAAACAAACTAAACAGCTAACAAAAGAAAAGCTAAAACTTCAATTGTAATAAAAAGTGCAACATTTTATAAAATAATTTTACCGAGGTTTTTAAGTTAATGAGTTTGCAAAATGTAAATTAATTTTTGAAAAACATTTAGTCAATACCCTAGCTTTTGTTAAAATCACTCTTTGAAAATAAAAAATAAATAGTTTTACTCTGTATGTGAAGTACACATGTATTCTAATATCTTTTTTCTTCAAATATATTTAGCTATCATACAGTTAAAATTTTGTTTGATGTGACCATGACATATAATTATTTAATGAATGCTATGTTTTGAGTCCTTTATCAAGTAAATAAAAAAATGACTCACTAGAAGAAATTCAAATACATTGTTAAAAATATTCAGCAATTTCAACATTCAAATTTCTCATTTTATTACATCTTATTCAAGCAGAAATGATTATATTTAAAATGATAGTAAGTTAGAATATACTTGATTTTAACATTTATCACACATGTAATTTAAATAGTTTAACAAAAACATATTTTTAATAAAATAAATCGTCAATCTTGTGTAACTTTTTTTTAATTCTGAAAGTTTCCATCTTCCACAAATAATATATATTTCAAAGTTTGGGTGTAAATTAATCTTAAAGTTCTCAAATTTCACCGGAAAAAGACAATATAATACATTTTTTTCATGTTGAAGGTAGGTTGAATGAATTTATTTGCATTAAAATAATAAGCTGTTCTGAAATGTGTGAAAGGGGTCTATTTATAACTCTACTAAAATATTTTTTAGAAATTTTCAAAGGAGGGAGGAAGAACCGCAATTTTAATACATAAAATTTTAGAGAATTAATTCAGAAAATACTACATGGAAAGGGAACCATAACTGGAAATTGTTTTGGGCAACATCCAAATTGAATTTAGAACAAAACAGCAAAAATAATTATTGCAATAAACTGAATTCCTTATTTTAGCTTTATAGCATATATATAGTATATTTAAATCGTAATACAAATAAATATATATAGTTTCAATTATATGTATATATATCATGACTTAGAGTAATGAAAAGTGCTGTCGTTTATCATTTCATTCGTTATTCTAATGATTCAGCAAGTCGTTCTGCACCCTAAGCGATGAATAGAGACGAGTCTTCTTTCAAGCGTCGATACGTGGACCATTCGTCCACATATTTTTTGTAAGTTCGCCGAAGTTGAAGTCAAAGTATTTATGCGGGAGGTGGGTTGAAATGTTCTGGCAGGAAGTTTACCCCAACTGATATATAAAGGGCTGGGATTCATCACAAATATATACATTTAGAAAGAGAGAGAAAGAGAGGAGAGTTTATAAATTATATAAGTGATTCAGAAGATGTATGTTGTACAAATGAGAAATTTTGACTAATTCATTAGAAGTTTTATTAAAAGATGTTTAGGAAAAGGAACAATCAGAAAACTAATCAGAACTAAATTTTAATTTTCCTAAATTTCATAGCTCTTGTTGTATGAACTTACATATTTTATTCCTTAAATCTATTTTTCCCTAATAAATCCTACTTGTATTGCTCAAAAATATTTGTATTGATATTTTTTCTAAAATGTAACAATTTTTCTGATTTGGATTAGAAATATACAGGTATCATACTCACTCCAATCGCTTTTTAATGTTTAATTCAGTTGAATTGATTTTATAGTACAATGGTATGAGTGAGTTAACAGAGCACTAAACTCACAGGGGCTTCTAGCACTAATCGAAATTTGCTATGTTACATTAATTCCATTGCCCAGAAGTTATTTATATAATTAAGATCAAATTAGTGTTATCAAATAAAAAGGAAGCAAAAAAATATATTTAAATATTAGAGTTACATCTGTGCTTGTAAAAAATATTAAAAATCTACAAAATATGATCTTGAATTCATTAAATGATAATGCTATAATAATAAAAAGTTCAAGATAATGTACTCATGCATTTAAAGGTTTAAATTTAAAGTGAAATATTAAAATATATTAATATCTCATCGACAACAAAAAGCTCTGGTTTTCCGTTTTACAACAGCATAATCAAAATAATTCGTAAAGCCGATTAAATTTTTAAGTATAAATATGTAACAACAGCTTATCATCATATAACATTTCAAATTTCTCCCAATGTTACTCTGAAGCTTAAGCACATTGCAGTTACAATAAAGCATTTCTCCAGAAATTTTATAAGTAATATGAATCTCATTATAAAATATTCAAACTGCAAAATGTCCTTGCGTTTATAACTACTTTTAAAGGCTTAACATTACTTATACGAAGGCTCTTTGTTAGCTTAACAATTTAAAACTACTTCATGAAAGCTTTATTTATTGAAGACCATTGCGTCACGGTTGCGTTTTCCAGTTAGCCCATTAATAACCCATGAACCAAAAGGAAAACTGGAACAATACTTAACCGTCCATTAGAGCATCTTAGTCAAGCATTCTTTTATCTGTGGGTGGCATTTGTATGACGTGACCACAATGAAATCATTCACTTAATCAGTTGTCCTTTAATCATCGCAGAAACATTTCACTTTGACGAAAGCGTTTAGGAAAATAGATCGGATGAAGTCTTGTGAAATGAGGAGTATTTTAGGGTATCGTCTTCGTCTGAACTCATTAAGAAGAGACTAGACTTCAAAGATAGCCGCGTGCCTGTTTTAGATGGGGAGGAAGAATTAGGTACTTTCTGCAGAATTTACATTCAGTGAATAGGGAGCAAAGTGTTCGCTCTTTTCTTCTCGTTGAAACGCTTTCAGAAAATGGTTTAGGAGACGGAGGGGGATTTTACATAAATTACTGTCAGTCATCATTTTCTTCTTTTGCGAAGTACTTTATATAAGTTGCTCAAAATTTATTTGTTTTTCTAGAACATTTCAATTTTGATATGAATTGTTATGGAAATGGCTTTGAATCAATCTAAAAAAAGATGCTGGTATTTTTAAACTGTAAAGTTGTGTGTATGAGTATGTGGGTGAAATTTTATTGAGTCAATATATATTCGATTTCATTCTACAGCAGAGTTAGTAAGGAAATAGAAAATTTTATCAACGCAGCAACTTTTCTTTGTGTGATCTATTTTCTGAGATATTTTCAAGGATCAACAAAAACTTATAGGTGAAACATTTTAAAATCTATTTCTTAAAGATGTGTGTTTGAAAAGTAACAAAAATCATACTACTAATCTTCAAAATATAATAAAAATAATTATTATTCAATATGAAATTTATCTCACAAAAAATTTTATGGCAAGTGTTTTCAAAAAGACAGCATTTTGAAATCGATTAGAAAATATTTTATTTTACCATTGTAATAACGTATCTATAGCAACTTATGACAAAATAAATAATTTAATTAAATAAATACAACTTATGACAAAATAGCCCGTCAATAAAACCCTTCAACAGGAATTAGCAAAGTTGCTTCACAACTCACAAAATTTAATAGAAGATTTTCTGTGCAGTAACAGGTAATTGTTTTGAATTATTGAGCCCTGTATGTTTGAATTCCCCATACATATTAACTTTTGCCTAGTCCTACAAAAGTTAATTTTTTTCTTAAGAGACTATTATGTGTACACACACACAGATACGAATTTCATATCTAGTGATAAATCAAATATAATGCAATGTGCACATGTGTGTACATTTGGAATTACTCTCTTAAGTATGATTAAACTATTTCTTTCTTGAATCATTCAGATTATTTTCTTTTATCGACATTTATTAAACAAGAAGAAATCTGTTAAAAATAAGTGACTTATAGCATGTGTCGAATGACGGCAAAGTAGCTGATGTTGACATTGAAAATATTGATGTGAATTTTGTATTTTTTTCTTAAGAAATTGTTATGTATTGTACGATATTCACACCATTTTCTACTATAATCAAAATTATTTTAACACATCTTTGAGAATCCAATAATCAATGAAGAATACATTTATTTTTACAGCAAATTTTATTTATGACTTTTAAAAAAGGTTTTTATGATTTATTCTTGAGCTTATTGGAATAAACATGCCTTCTAGAATATTTTTTAAAGTACAATTTAGTAAAAATTAAATTGAAGAATCCGATACCGAACACCATTATTTTTTAAAATTTGAAATGATATTTGTAAGCTGCATACTTCAAGAAAATATTCTTCTCATTGCAACAGCATGTTTCCCAGAGATGTATTATATAGCAGCGCCTAATCTCTCATTTCTCTTACAGCGAAAGAATATTTGTATTTTTCCCAAGTAAATGCATCTGGGTACCGAAAAATAAGAAATCTGATCTACAGCCCCTTCCCTGTTCCTTGAAACCTGTCACAAGCACGTTTGATAACCACTTACATTCGGGGGGTAGACTGGTGGCGTGCTATTGATAGTATCTGGCTCGTTCCTCGTCCCCCTTCTTGATCTCTCTCCCAAATGATGCAGCTCCCCATTTCGCGTAATAAAAGCCCGATTATAGTGCATTTTATTATTCCCCTTTTGTATCGCCGTAAAAATGTTGGCTCCGTTCTATTTAGGGACTGGCACTGTCATTCGAAATAACATGCAGCTTGAGTTATGGAATGCCAATCGCTTTAATAGAGGGGAGTAGTTGAGTTTTTATTCTGTCAAACGTTTCAGATGGGCCCGCTCGATACATTTGTGTTTGTTGTTGTACATTGTTTGCTGGTTGACTGCAAACAAGAGAAAGAAGGTTTCGTGTTTAAAGTCTGTTTGGATGTTGCAGGGTTGGTTTATTATCGTGCTGTTGCATGATGGGATAGGGTTTTGTTTTTGTTTAAGGAATGTTGGATGTATTTGAAAGCTATTATGCAAGAAAGGAATATTTGTTTCTGAAGGAGTTGTGTTTGGGTTCTATGATAATCGTCCTGCATTGTAGTACATTCTTTATTCTTGAGCTACGTATGCGACGAGAAATATGGATTTTATTTGACATTAATTTGTTCTAAAACCTCGTGAAAAGTATATTCATTCAGTTTTATGTACACTAAAATTGTGCATTTGGCTTTTTTATATAAGTACATCTTCTATAGGTTTAATTTCAGGCCCTGAGCTAATTTAGTATAATTGTTTTTTGACAGATAATAATATTTTTTTCATTGCCATAGTTCGAGTATTTCTAATATGAAACGGGAAATAAAATAGGAAATTGTTCCCACATGTTTTATATATTCCTAGAAATTTTCTAAAATTTCCGTTTTCTACTTTCCCATATTGAACCAATTCTTGATCAATATTTTAACATTAGAATACTTTAGAAAGGGGAAATAATACTAATCTTTCATTAATTGTTAAATTTAATTCAATGAAGCTTATTATTCTAAAGAAACCAATATAAAAAATTAGAATGTTGACGAATACTAAATACATACAGTTGAAGTTGATTAAATGTTTTACTTTTTTTACCCTACATTATAGACAGATTTCAGATTTTAAAAGCAAACAATAAATATGTGACTAAATAACCAAATTTATGATTAAAATAAATAAATAGGTACAAAAAAATTTATAAAGAATAACCAATCTATGGTAAAATCCCAATATGAGTCAGTGTGACAAATATGCTATTTATAACGTATCCTGCTCCAATAAGTGATATGTATTAGCTAATTTAAATTCAGGAAAATTTTAATCTAATGAAACAAGATAGGACTTTCTGCTTTAAATTCATAAAGAATTTTTTTTCTCGTAAAAGTGGAATTATTTTCATAGTTTGGTTTAATATTATTTTATTGCCAATATTTTCATGAATTATAAGTTTATTTTTTATGATCAAATTTTTTAAAAAATTTTTCAAGTGAAATAAAAATTAATTTGATATTATTCTTTATTTGTTGTATTTTTATTATTTGAAATTTTATGTGAAAGCAGTTTTACCAAATTTGTAAAATGGAAAGCAACCCACTCTCAGAATGCAATCAAACCAGGTTTTGTATATGGTAATTTTAATGATTTCTCTTAGCATAATATATGATTAATTTTGGCCACTTATTTTTCGATTCCTCTTAAAATGGCAAGGGAAAATTGCTTCAAGGAATTAATTAACTGCTGTTATATTGTAATTAATGAAAACAAATCGTTCAAAAACCCTTCATAAAACTCTTTAAATTTTCAAACACAGTGCGTAACATCTTAAATCTACTGCAATACTTATCTGAATCCTAATTAGATTTCGATGTCGAAGCTTTTAAACCCTACCGTGAAACAAACTGGGGCAATCATACAGGGCCCCTCCTCCTAAACCTTTCACAGATTCGTCAGACTTTAAAAGATGTTTCATAACCGCTGACGTTCCCTTCTCTGAATTGCACCTTCGCTCTCTCTCTCTTCCTCTACAATTGATGTCTCTGCTCTTTCTCTCGCTCTCTTCCTCATCCCCCGCATCCATCCTTGCTCTCCATCCTCCTTGTTAAAGCTAAGCCCGAAGAGTTTGTGCCAGGAATTAGGCACGTGATAGCGGCGTCGGGGGGATTCGTAGAGGGTGGAGAGAAGATGGGGATGAGGAACGGAAAAGAGACGGAGACTATTAGGGACCTGGAGGAGGTGGGATGGAGGAAGATTCTCGTCTGCGCCTGGACTACAGAACACCGGTCACGAAGCTTCAAAAGACGCCGAAGGGAACCATTAAAATATATCGGCGCTAGGGAGATAGCAGGAGCGATTAAAGACTCAAGTTTCGACGTTTCACTCCCTCCTGCGGAGCACCGGTCCCACGACAGAGCGCACGAAGCGGAGGGATATAGTTCCAGCAGAAAACTTGCAGCAGCACTTTAAAAGGGGCTTCTATTCGATACGAACGATGTTGTTACAGGGGGATGCAGATTTATTTCCTAAATAGAAGCAGAATCTTTGCATATTTAAGTTTTCTGGAGAAGGGGGTGGAAGAGTGTAATACTTTAACGTTTATTGAGGAGAAGCGTTTAGTCTCGTATGATAAACAATCTGCAGTCGTCGTGAATTATAGAGTGAAAATTAAAGCGGCCCGCGTCGATTTTAAAAGCGGACCTACTTTAAGGGGTCTTTCTCTCCGGCGTGCTTGTTTTGGAGTTGGCTCCCGCGGGACGCATTATCCGGAGATGGCTTACGAGTTGATTATGGTAGACAATTAACTGGAGGTTAGCGATGCACCGTAAAATGATTAGTGCTTTTGTAATAGCGACACGAAATGTCTACTGTTGATTTGGCTTATTACACTTTTACTTATTTTATAGAAGTTCTTTTCATCTACTTATAAATTTTGTATTGATACACTTGTGTGAAAAATGTCTATTAACCTTTTTTAAATATTTAAATACATCTTGTCATAGCGTCATATTTCAAAAGATTTTCAAATGAAATATCTTACGGTAACAGGAAAAGTATTTATTCATCATTGTGGAATTTCTTTTTAGATGAAATGTAGTTTTTATAAATCAAAAGCACTTTAATATCGTTTTGATACTTTTAGTACAGTCATTTAATTTTAGCAGGAAAAAATACGTCTTATTTTTTCCTTAACTTTTTGAAAAACTTAATGTTTTTGGTGTAGTGAAAAGAATTTATGTATGTGTGGTGGGGAAGGGGTTCACAAATTAAAAAGAATTTTTTTTAACAGAAAGAAAATTACCGTAAAATTCGGCGTATAATCTGCACCTATGCTTTCAAGCTATTTTTTTAATTTTTAGGAACACTCGCCGTATAACGTGTACCCCCCCCCTTTCCCCAAGATTTTTAAAAAAATTGCATACTTCTGGAACTATTGCCCTTTCAGTTCATAAGGAATGTTATTTCTTTTAAATAAACAGCATTTTCATGTATATTGACATTTTCTTACCCCCATCTCTCTTTTTTAAATTTTTTATTTTTAAAGCTATCATATTTATCGGCATAAAACGCGTACCCTTAAATCTCGATCTTATTTTGAGGGTTAAATGTGCGCGTTATACACCGGATTTTACGGTAAATGACGCTTTTCTAGACATGCATTTTTGCTTATTAATATCTAATGTTTTTAAGTGAAAGGAAAAACTATACGAAAACAAATAATTTGCTCATAAATTACATAAAATAGTTATTTAGTGCTATTTTTTCTTATATAATTAGGAAAATAAAGAATTATTTTGATAAATTTAGATTAATAGGAAAAAAAAAATTAGGAAAATAAATTTTTTATACCTTTATTTTAAGAATAAAATTGTAAAACTTTGATATTTTTTTCATTAAAAGATATTTCGTAAAAGTTTTTAACTTTAATAAAATATTTTATAAATTTAATAAGAATTGTAATAGTTAGATTCAAAATAATTCTTAATTATCAATGAATATTTAAACTATTCATAAATATAACGTATACTATTTTGACATACATTATGAGTTTACGTTACGCAATGGTTTTCTTTGTTAGTTTTATTTTTTAACTCTTTTGACTGAATAAAATACAAATCTATGTTAATTTTCCTTGAAGAGAAGTTTCTCAAGATATCATGATATTTACTTTTGAAATATCCACAATGTACCTTTTATTTTGTTAAAATTATTAAACATGTAATTGCAAATAATGAATGAGAGTTAAAAATCACAACTCCTTTCAAGTTTTTTTCCTTTTCTTTTTTCACGCTAAGATTTTCAGGAATTAAATGTAATTGTCAAAAAAATTGAGGAAAAAATGCATATAACAACTGGATTAATTATGGCAGGAAAATTTATTTAACTGAAGAATCATGCAGAATTGTTTTCTTCCCGTGTTTAGAAAGCGTTGCTTGCCCTTTTAATAGAAATTATTGGAAAAAAATCATTTAAAAGGATTAAAAATGGAAAGGATAGAAAACTTTGGATTTGAGAATAGACTCTGAAAATAAAAAGGCTCAGTAAAAACACGGAAACGAGAGCATCTTTTTAGAAAATTGAGAAGGGGCAAGTAAAAATGAGTCATTTTCATCCCCCTCCTTCCAAATCCTCGACACATTTCGTTTCTTTTGCCCCATATCCTGTGGGATCGTGAGTCACTGATTCTTCGTTCTAAGTCCACCTTTACCATGCTCGCCTGTCAATTGCTTCGCAAGAGTAGGTGTCTTTTCCCACTTCAATCGGGGATGGGAGGAGGGGATGGAATTCGTCACATGAAATGAAATTCGCTCCCTTGTAAAAAGTGGTATGAATTTTATATGTATCAAAAGAATGATTTTTTTCTTCTTTTTATTGCTGTTGTAGACGGCTCCAAAGTTAAAAAAATGTGTTGTGGTTGTTACCCAATAAAATCTTTAATTGCAATATATTTGGTTTTAAATTTTCTAGAATAAAAATGATTTCTTAGGAAAATGAATTTCTTTACTACCATTGATAAAACACAGCTAGTTTAATAAAATAACAAAATGAATAATTGTACTTTTTAATAAGAATGCTAGAATAGAGAAAAGTCTTCGATATAATTTTATTTTTTTATGTATTCAATTTTATGTCACTAAACTATAAAAGAACTTTAATTTACCACTTACTAGTTTCTCGTTATGCAATTTTTAATAATTTATGGCTATTTTTCGAAATATACATGCATGCGTGGTAAAAATTTCTGATATATATAAAACTTTTTTATTCCTTTACTACTTCTTCTAAAAGATGTACAAATATCAGGTTAAAAAAAATCTCAATATGCATGGTTATCTGAGTAACATTAAACCCTATTTAAAAAGATTAGCAATAAGGCATTTATATAATGGTTTAGAACAAGTTGTTATTTCAAAATATATTTAAATTCAAAATTATTTTATTTCAAAGAAATTGATTCAAAATTATATTTATTCAAAGAAAAATTTGTGATGTTTCATTCTTAGTTTTTACAAACACATGATTGCCTCGTTTGCAAATAGGGAAATAGTCTATAATAGGGCCACTAGCAATGAAAACCATTCATTAATCTTCATACATAGTACGTAAGCGTTGAAACAAGTAGAAAATCAACTAATTTAACAATTTTTGCATCTAGGAAAACATAATAAAATTAAAGCATGTTTGGTATTGGATAGTTCTTGCCAATATTTTTTACGACTGATTTCCTCCACATATCTATGCGGTCATAAGTTGCATTTGTCATTTTCAAAAGGAATATCCCTCAATACACGAGGAAATGCAGTTGCGCCAAATGATACAACCAATAAAAGACTAGAAATCCAAACATTTAATGCTATTTGAAGACTGATATCGAAAAAAATTGGCACCAGAGGAATAAAAAAAATATCATCTACTTCATTTTTTTTCTGTGTCTTCCTCTCGACTGCGAATGACGACTCGGAATCCAATACATCAGATATCATTTCTCACTCTGATACCCAATTGCAGAGTAGAAAAGGATCCATTTAGGACACAAATGCTAGGAAAGGCCGGACCACGTCACCCGAAATGCGTGTCATGGCTGCAATTAATTGTCACTCACTGCAACCGACCGCCTGAGGACATTTTACTCCAAATACGTGACTGGGAACAAAGGCAGGGCTAGATCATCATTGGATACAGGCAATCGATTTCTGTGCCCCCCTTTGCCATCAACCCCACTGAGCTATCTACTTTAGTGTAGCTGGATGGAAGGGGGGGGGATAGAGAATAGGCTGGCCACACCACCAAGCACCTATCTAAGTTAAGTGCTGTTCAAGCTGACATCAGGATATTGACCAGAGGAGGGTTGGCGGGGGTGGGCAAAGAGGCTCTGTCTATCGGAGGATAGCCCGTAGCTCAGGAATGGAGGATTTGTTAGTCATTGAACGGTATTCCCTGGTCGGTGGACGAGAAAGGAACTGCTACATTTGGCACATCATCGCCTGTAGGGAAGGTTATAACTTCCGAAGGATCGGTCAGCAGATGGAAACTTCTGGCATACGAATCGGGAGGGTAAACAACTTGTGCTTTTGGAAGACCAATATTTAGTTGATTGGGCAATGTCTGAGGGAAATTAATAAATTAACGGGCAGTTAGGAGCTAATCGTTAATAAAGTCGTTGTTGTTCATCGCATACACATTTGATGTTACTGTTGGGAAACTGTTTGCTATCGAAGCTTTTAATCTTCTTCTGTCGTTACTTTATACGTGAATGGAAAACAATTATAAAAGTATAAAGCAATATGTTATTACCTAATCACTACGTCATATATTAGTCATTATTTTTACATCAATATTATTGAAGAAACACTCACATTACAGAAATACTACCTATTGCAATTACCACTCTTTGTAGCACACGTGGCAATCCCTTGATAGGATTGAAAGTGGTTACTTTCAGAGATGGGAGAAGAAAATCTTTTTAATATTTTTTGTTTATGTTTTTCGTTCATTCTATTGAAATAGTTTATCCAATCATTATAAAAATGCAAATTATCATAGAACTGAGGAAAATGCTTATTATCTTTTTATTTACTTTTTGAATAAAGGCCCAGGGAATGAAAAAGGCGATTTATTAGATTATATTTTAGTCTTTTTGTTATTTTATTTTTATTGTTATCATTATATAATTGTTAGCCTCAGTTAGAAAGTGTTACCGAGGGAAAAATAACATCATATATTGCTTAGTTTTTACTACGTAACGTAGTCTTTACTCTGTCTTCTTGTAGTTTTATTTTTATTGCAAATCAGAATGAATCTGTTTCAATTAAATATGCAGAATAATTTCTGAACTTCAGAAGAAGTATAAATATACCATATGAAGTTGGACATAATGATTTGATTCTACATAGTTTAATTAGATTGCTCTTATTCTTTTACTTTCAAATTGAAAATCAACATTTTCAGAGCTGTCCAAAATTAAACTCAAAGTAGAAGCTGAAGCCCAGTGGCTGAGTGGTAGTGCATCGCACTTCCACACAACAGGTTCGAGGTTCAAACCCCGGCTGGGCAAGGTCGACTCAGTCTTTCATCCCTTCAGTGGGTCGATAAATGAGTACCAAGCTTGCTTGGGAACTTAACACTGGGGGTTTCGCGTCAGATTGACCACCTGACAGGAACATCTGCTCATGCCCCTCTGAGCGCAAGGTCACGTATACTGATATGGGCTCAGTAAGTTTCGGCCCTCATAGGCTGTTGCGCCCCTGAGTTAAGTTAAAGTAGAAGCTATAATGAGAGCTTATGATAATTTAAAACCACAGTCAAGCGACGAGAACGACACTTGAGCTGACACCTTTTCTTATTTTCTATGCCACGTCATGTCAGGTCTTTGAGGTTCAGTTAAATTAATGTAAAGCATCCTCACTATTCAGTGCGATGAAAGCTTTTGTTAAATTCAGGACCTTTATTTGATGCGATCATCCCCAAGCACAGATCAGGATCAACTACACTAACGTGAATGCTATTATGTTACAACGAATATGAACATACCCCCCCCCCCAGGAAAATTAATGCCAGATTTTAGAAATCATGCATAGTTATTTTGTTTCTTCGGTCATAATTTCTTATTCAATTGTATTTTAAGATTTATAATCATAGTATTTTGAATTATATATATTATATAATATATTATTTAACATTTTTAAAAATTTATTGTTATGTTTTATTTATTTGAATAATGTATATGCATACACTTTTTCCTCAATTACTTTTCTTCACCTAATACGAATATGTTTAGTTGTTATAAAAGTCATTTGTACTCTGAAAGACATTGGCCCTCATAATGTAAAAAAATTTCTTAAACTCTTAGTTTTTAGTTTTGCATGTACAATATACGTACATAATGCTCAAAATGAAATTAAAAATGTTAAAAGCATATGTAGAAATTTAATGTGAAATTTTGACTAAACATTTTTTTTCTAATTTATTATAGTTAAAGATTTAATTTAATTATTTATAATTACACAGTGATCTAAAAGTATCTAAGTTTATTTTTTTAATGGTTATTGTGTTTCTGAATACGTCATGTTAAAAATGACTATTTCACAATTATTTTGTAATTGGATAATGTTAATGTATCTTCATGGCTCATTTTTTTTAAAAAAAATAGATCTGCTATTTTATCTACTTTTAAAACAGAGCCATCAGAAATATGATAAATTACTGGATGTTAGAAATAAAGGAAATATTTTAAAAATGAATACTCGAAAATACGAGTCAACTGAGGCATTTTTGTGTGAGTTTATTTCAAATGGTTACGGACTCAGTGGCACACAGCATTTAAAAAATGGAAGATCGAAATATTTGAGTATAAACGTTTTAAAAAATCAGAATGAAATAATTAAAAATATTAAGCAAATGTTATAACTACTTTTTGATAAAAAGTTTAAATATAGTAGTAAAAATAAAAGAAAGTAAACAAAAACATTACATACAGTTATTATTTTGCAAGACAATTATATGATAACATTTTTATGAAACAAAAAAATAAATGAATTAATATAATATATGTGGGACGGCGTCTAGGGTAAGGTTCGATTTTAATGTTAAAATAAGCACGCAGAGTTAAAATAACTTAATTTATTAATAACACAACTAAAACATTTACTATTTACAAGGGGTTTTAAATAATTCGAGATAGCACCATACTAATTCCGAAAACACGTACTCTTTCTCAAAACAACGGAGAGACCGATTTCCTCTGACCTGCCTTCGTTCAAGCTTTGGTGCAACTCTCAGTTTTTCTTTTCTGCCCCCTTTATAAATACATGACCTCATCGTATCGCGCAGCTAAAACTCACGTGGTTTCGATTAGTGGTGCCATCTCTTACAATAAAAATCAAAAGAAGTAAAAGAAAACTTGCACTCCTTTCCTACATATATTTAAACTTATTTTTGGACATGGGAAATATTTATAAGTAGGACTGAACTAGAAAGAATTTAGTCTCAACGTAGTAATTTAATTTGAGTGTAAATCCTTTTTAGATCCTATATACTTTCAAATTTTCCGATATCAGAAAAAAAAATCCTTCTTTTTACTAATTAGAACTGATGTTCATCTTTTTGATCTCTTATTATCTGAGAGATATCCTCATCTTTTCCACCCTTATTACCCATGTGTATATGATTATACTTATAAGAATAGTGAAAGGAATTGATGAGATTTTCTGATATTTTATATGATAATTTTGCTGTTTCTTTAAATCAATGCAAGTGTACAAACATATTATTCAAATGGCTCAGTAAAAGCACTATCAGAAAGATTATGTATGAACTTCCAGGTACAATGATCTCTAGTTCATAAAATATACCACTAAAAGTAGTCTCAGGTCTTGAAGTACTCAGGTATCAAACTATTTCTTTTCTATATTTAAGATATGAGTGTGACTTACATAAACACTACTCAAAGGATCTAGATCATTTCATCCAGTGCAGCTTTCCTGACAGTAAAAGATAAACTCATAATCAACTTTTATAAAATAAAGTGATTTGATACTTTTTTTTATAAGAAAAGAAAATTGAATTAAGTTACGACTTTTAAAGTACACAGCAAAGTTTCTTCCCATATGTGTATTTACACACTTACTATCCATATAGCTTATTCAAAATTATTACTATAAACGAATCCTTTAATATGTTAATATGAAATCCACAGTTAAAAAAAAATATCTTCTCATTTTCTTAGTGAGTATGATTGTGATAAATAAAAATTTCCGAAAGGGTTAAGAAATTCTATTAGCAATTTTTTTATACATGAAATAAATAGACTTATTTGTTAACATATAAATAAAAACATTTTGTGGTAATACTGCATTAAACAATAAATAGACTTTACGTTTCTTTAGCCCTTGCTGCAGTCACTATTAGTACATTTTATCATATTTATGAGCTTGTTAAATAAAGCCTTTCACTAGTAAAGGTATTGTATTCAAAAAATAACTGCATTTCATACTGTTGCCCTTACTAATTCCTTACCTTATTCATGTGAATTATAATTGTCTCAAATTCTTATACGTGCTGAAAATTATGTTAAAAGACTTTAAGTGTTTCTTCTTTATAGGACCGAGTGGTTAGGCGCCGGCGTTGTACGCCCAAGTTCGCGGGTTCGTCCCCAGCTCAAGTCAGTGGATTTTCATGATACACAAAATCGACAGCGTCCATGTTGTATGATTATAAGCCGTATTAGAATGCCTGTTTCTCTTGAGTACTCTCGGCAAAATTAAATTCCTAGTATAATTTCGCATCGTCAGAGCTCAGGCGCTGCCATCTGGGGAAAAAACTAGACTTCAAAATTACGTTGTGGCTATTGGTGTCCACCTATCTGGTGCAGCTCTAAAAAGAGATACCATTGCAGACCTAGTACCGAGGTAAGTACTAGGTCTGCAATAGTAAAACACCAATCCGCAGCCCCATTTGAAAAAAAATTACAAACAAAGAAGCAAACAAAAATTTTACAAACGTTCAAAACGAAAGGCGTGGTTCTTAAATTGCGCAAAAAATTAAATAATCATTGGCCCGCGTCAGAAATAGGCTCATAAAAACTGTAATATTAATTCCTAATTTACAAAATGCGTTTGAATTTTTATGAGTTATCAATGCATTTATATAGTTTTGCATGACGCACAAAAATAATTTCTATACCAAGAATTCATTTCAGGGAAATTAATCGTTTGAATAATTAAAACTTTTCTAAACTTACAACAACTTTTTAAATAAAATTAGGAAAAATGTTCCACGAAATCCCAAATAACTAAAAAGAGTTAACACAATTGTTCAAATATGTCCCATAGTCTTTGTAGAATAAAAACAAAATTCTATTAAAGACGATGATTTGCTATGAACTGAACTCTCAGTATCGAGTGCAGAGTAAATAGTGAATATTAGAAGATATATAACTGAGGTGTGTTTTATTTTAAAACGTTGACGTACTTAAGATTGTTTTTCATATTAATCTAACATTTTTAATTTTTGCAGTAAATGTTTTAGTACTTTTATTTTAATTTCTCACTTTAAATTCAGGAGATTTATGGATGCTTTTTTACTATTCCTTCATACTTTGAACTTCTTTACAAGGCTATATATTATTTAAACAATTTTGGAGATGTCATTCAATACCTAAATTGATAATTTTTTACTCCTTATTAGAATTCTTGTTGCAATATTTTTAAAATAACTGTTAAAAGTTTGGTGGATATTTTGGTGGAATTATGTAGGAGAGGGCATAACCATATCAATAACATAATAAGAAAATAAATAAATATATATATACAATAAACAATCTCTTAATAAATTCTATTTCTCTACTTTTCTCGCTCTCATTTAAGAATTAAAATTACCTGTACGTAGAATATATATTTGATAAAATATCAATAAAATTTTTCAATACATTTTTACAAGAGTTGGCAAAATTTATCAGTAATCTAATAAAAAAAATCTTGCGTAACCTCATATTTTCATGGTATAAACAAACAAATAATTAGTATAAAAACTAAGACAAAAGAGCAATGTGTGAAGAAATTATGTACACAAAGATTGCTCTGCTAGAGATTATGAAAGATAATGCATTTGTAATATAACACTGCCTCATTTAATTCTTTTAAAAGAAAATTGTTTTTATAAGGGCTCAAAACGTTATTAAGGAGAACAAAAATAGGAGAGTCATTTTAATTTTAATAATTTTTTAATATAATAATAGTTTAAAATATTTATTCCCAAATTAAATATTTTAAATATGTAATTATATTTCTTGAATCTAATTCAATCTGATTTCTAATTGAGAGTTTAGATTAAAAGTAAATTACAAACATAGAAAATATACCCCCCCCCATTTTATTGATATTGCGTGTTCCAATTTTATACTAACTAAAATTTTTTTAAATTATTTAACTTCTTAAGAAAGCCCTTCTCTCTGGCTCTCTCCATCTCTATTATTTTCCCGTGCAGAGGGAGGCCGATGGACGCCAAATATATCGAGGCTCAAGCATCCTCTCCTTGGTGTGGTGTGGAAGTTAGGAAAGGGGAACAGCTCAGGTGTCGTCCTTGTCACTTGAATATGGTTCAAAATTACCGTCACCGATAGCCCTCGCGCAGCTTTATAGAGCGACACAAATATAACTCTCACCCACTCTCCATTATTTACATAGCTTCAAATTAATCTGAAGCATAAGACCTTCTACATTCGTTTAAATACAGTATATTTTTTCAACTAATATTTTATAGGGACGATTATACATTGGCAAGAGAAGTATATGTAAGTAACTCTGCGAAATATATATGCTAAATATTTTAAGCCAAAATACAATACAAATCGTTTTGTGTTTATTTTAACTGACATATTTATCAGAGGGATCTGAACACACTCCCTGAGGCCAGATTTTTGAAAGGTCGAAAATCCCACAATTTCATACTGTTATCTATTAAAATGGCTTTAATGAAAAAAAAATGATAATTAAATATGTTCTCCATTAAAACCATTATTTGTAACGTATTTTTCTCTCTGTTTATCTTTTTTAGGGTCTTTCTTCTTCTTCCAAAACCGGAGCTTCACCATATATTAATCCTCAACTGTTCATTAAGCTTTTAATGGAAAACGAAATTAATTTTATTCGAGTCAGTGCTAGTTAAATAATTCATTGTCTGTGAATAAAGGAACCTGCATATTAATTTATAAAATTAACAAAATTTGAAAGTTTTGAAAAAGCAGATCTTTTTTCACACACTATACTGTTCCAAAAAAATTCAACAAGTTGATATAATTTAAATAAAAAAAAAGAATATTCAAAGCGAAGTATTTACTGCCTATTGATTAAATCAGTTCTTTTTAAAGCGACAGCGAATACACCTTTCCAACACTCAACAACCATAAAATCCACGATAAGCTTTCCAAAATTGTTTCTTCAGCACTTACATCGTTTTGATTTCGAATCCGGGCGTACGTGCAGGGAATGTTAAATGCTTGCCCAACAACGTGTTCCATTTAATTTATTATTCATGCATATTGTTCCTGTGAATGAATTCCTCCTTTGGCGAGCACTGGAGGAAGGATCTTCGCCCAAGTTCTGTATTCTGACATCGGCAACCCTATAGAAACGTAAATACACCCTCAGGGCATGTATACGTCGGGAAGCATCTCTCGTAACCTTCCCTGGAACCATCACAGACAATGGACCGAAATTGGAATAAACACCCGATTATATAGAGAGATTAATCGACGATATGTATTGCGAGAGACAAAATTGCTGATACAGGATATCAATTATTTTGCCATGCTTGTAGAATATACACTAGTACCTTGGATGGACTCATCCTTGGTCATATCCTTTAATTAACATAAATTTATACTATTCGTATTTTGAAAAGTGAAATGGTTACATTGGAAATGCTCCTGTTTCAAGCTGTCTGAACCCAATGTTTCAGATCCCGATCAAAGTGAAAACCTCTTTCATTAAGAAGGATTTTCTATACTGTGCCTAAAACATGTAGCATATTTTAATGAAAATTCCCTTTTATTCCCAACAATTTTTTCGCACTTCATAACCATTTCGTCTCGTAGTTGCTTATTTATTTTAATTTTAAAAGTCTTTAAGACAATGGGCGTGTTTGTGTCATTAATTAGCTGAGCAAATATTTTATTAAAACATTATTATTATTTTTAATGGGCTGCGGATTGGTGTTTTACCATTGCAGACCTAGTACATTCCCTGGAAGCTGGTATCTCTTAAAAGTGCGGCACCATATAGGCAGATAGATACCAATCGCCGCAGGTAATTTTGACGCCCAGTTTCCTCCCTCATCTGAGCTCTGACGATGCGAATCTGTACTGGGATTTAATTTTGCTGAGAGCATCCAAGCCAAACAGACACTCTAAGGATCTTTTACATGCTGTATAATCCTACGACATGGCCGCTGTCGATTTTCTGCACCATGAAAGTCCACCGTCGGGATGTCGAACCCGCAACCTTGGGTGCAGAGGGCAAACGACAAACCAACCAAGCCGCTGGCTTATTAAAACATTATAATAAAAACTAAACCCCAGTGTTTAGTTCTCAAGCAAGCTTGGTACTCATTTATCGACCCACTGAAAGAAGAAAGGCTAAGTTGACCTTGCCCAGACCAGGGTTCGAACTCCGGGCTTTTGGCGTGAAAGTTCGATACGATATCACTCAGCCACTGGACATAATTAAAATATTATTCTTTCAGTAAAAAGTGTTTTCAGTTTCTTAGTCTTAGTTTTTAACATTAATAAAAATACATTTAAGCATCCATCCATGTAGGAAAAATTTGCAACAACATATTATTTTTTGAATATTAAGAAAACTAATTTTGGTTGTGAGAAAAAATAATAAATAATAATAAAAAAAATGGTAATTTTTTAGACACACACATATGGCTATTTATTATCTTATTCTAAAATTAAAGTGATTCTTTTCTTAGCAATCCGAGAATAAATTTAAGCAAAAAATCTTACAGAATATATAATTTCTGTTTGAATGATTTGCAAGATACAATTTTGATTGAATTTGTACTCACTTTACTTGTTCTTCCTGTAACTTATACCATCGTAAAAATTTTATAATTGTTCCAAGAAACGCTTTATAAATCCATATTCTATATTATTTGTATTCTTTTTCTTAAGCAGGGTAACTTTTTATGATTTGGCAAAATTTAATCAAATATGGAAATTTCGGGAAAAAATAATAAAAAAATAAGTTAATAAAATAAAATTACTTGAGTAGAGGTATTTGATTGAAAATCTTTTTGTTCCAGATAAAATAAATAGAAGTTTGTAACTGCTAAATGCTTTTATATTTTACTAGTATCTAACTTTATATAATGTAGTTACATTTTTTAAAATTTCGTATGCAAAATGCATACGAAAAAGCATTTTTTTAGACTTTCTATTCTGTGATTTTTCTAATAAGAAAACAAAGATCACAGAATTTACTGTTAATGTTAATGTCGAAATTTAATTGAAACAAAAGTTATGAATGCTTATTTGTAACTGGATAAAAAACAGATTTTATTATTTTCACATTAATTTAAACGATTTTTTAAAAGAATACTAATTGGGGTAAATTTTTTTTTCTCGCTGCAGAATTTCTAAAAGAAAAGAAACATAGCGTAGAAAAAAAGTTTGTGAATTCTTTGTAAAAAGGATATACATTATCATCTCATACTGAGAATACGCATCTTCAACCTAACTCAAATTGAAAAATGCTGTCGGAACACAAATATAAAAGTTAAATTTTTGTTATAAGTCTTAGTAGAGAAATATTAGGTGTTGTAGGTTGTGCATGTTGAGTCAAACGTTAATAAATAACACACCACATGTATTCGATGAGCAACAAATCAAGCAAACTGTGCAACTGGTTAAGCAGAAAGTGGCCAACCCACGGCACGCGTGCCACAATGAAGCAGGTGGAGTTGTGACAGTGGCACGCGAAGGCTTACTAAAAAATTTTAAAAATTTTGAAAAGATTAACCATTTTTTAAGAAAAATTAAGGGATTAACCATTTTTTAAAATTAAAAATTTTGAAAAGATAAATAACCATTTTGTACAATTTTATTGAAGTGGGATTGTCTCAGAAAATCTCAAAACTTCGATCAAAATATGTTAGTGAATAAATGTTTTCTGCTACGAACATAATAAAAAATGTCACTCAAAACTAGCTGATGTGCAATTATAGCCTAATTCTGTTAGCATCTGCAAGAGCTATTATTAATATAGATGACTTGGTACAAAAAAAGTAGTAATTCAAAAGCCACATTATATAAGTACTGGGAGTTTAAAAATTATTCTGAATTAAAGGATTCAAGTTGCTCATTCTTATTTTATAGCTACCCTAATTGATTGAACTTGTAAAAAGCTTATTAACAATAAAACCTAATTTTGTACCTTTGTCTTATTATATTTTAAAATTTTAACTACATAGTCACATTAAAAAATTTTCTATTTAAATAAAAATCAAATAATAAACATATAATAAACAAATAATAAACATTTTTTTCCCCTTTTTCATATTTGCTTGTTGGAAAAGTTGGAAGTGGCACGCACAATTATTTTTTTATCAAATAGTGGCACTCCTTCCAAAAAGGTTGGCCACCCCTGGGATAAGCAAAGAAGTGTTAAACACTGAGCGCCATTTGTGGTCTCACCTTGTCCTGTTGAAACTTGACCGAAAAAATTTCCAGGTAAAAGGATTCAAAATTTCACAAACGAAGCAGTGGTTTTTGAATGCACCAATATAACATACTAGAGAGAGAATCCTTTCCTTCGGTCGAACTTTGTGTCTTTATATCACTCACCAGTCGGCTCGGTGGCTTAGAGGTGGAGTACCCGTTTTGTAGTCTAAGGTTGCGGGTTCGATCCCGGCTCGAGTCGACAGATTTTCTGGATGCGGAAATCATAGGCACGTATATCATGATTATGTGGCATGTAAAAAACCCTTGAGTATCAATTTAGCTCTGGAACTCTCGGCAAGATTAAAACGTGGCAATGTTGAGCATCTGACGAGAGCTTGAATTAAAACTAATTCGAGTGTCAAGATTTTGTAACGAGAGCCACCACTAGATGGTACCACCACTGAAATGTTTCTCACTTTTGGGGTTTTGCCGTATATACATAGGCTTAGTTGCCAATATGCAGCCCATTAGAAGAAAACAAAAATTCACCTATCATATTCGCAATACCGTGGCTTGATTTCTCTCAACCCTAAGACCAATTTCTTAGAGGGGTAGTTTGCAATCTTTATAAGCCACAATGTTCTATTTTTAAACTCCGAAACCTTGAGTGGCTTCCTAATTTTTCAACGAAGCATACGTAAGCTTATCACGTAAAAACACAGAGGGAAAAGTTCGAATATTTAAGAAAACTATCTTTTTTATCTTTTTATTTAGCTCTTGTAGGTAGAACTACTAGTACATACGATTTGCGCCTGGACTGTAATACCAATTATTTTTATTTCTTATCGAGATTTACATATGGTATAAATTTCATTGTTATTTAATGCCTTTTTCTTGTCCAGCCGTGTAGAGGGACTGAATCCCGTTAAATCTGAAGTGGCTAAATGTCTTTACGTTGGTGTGGTGTGGAAGCTAGGAGAGTGGAAAGGCCAGCTAAGGTGTCGTCCACATCACTTAAAATTACGAGGTCCGTTACCAATCGCCCCCGGGATGCTTTATGAGTGAGTGAGTGAATGTTTACGTCGCACTATTCAGCTCCTGAAGGGCTTTTGGCGACGGATCTCGTAATTTTGAACCATGATCAAGTGAAGAAAACGACACTTGAGCTTTCATTCCCCTCTCCGAACTTCCACACCACACCAACGAGAAGACGTTTGAGCCTCGCATATTTAACGTACATCGGTTCCCTCTGCACGGCGGGTCTTCAGCGGTACAAGCCTCGAATCGTTAATATACTCTCACTCACGCTTTTTTCGTATTGTTGCGTTTTGGATTATTTTCAGTGCATTTTCAAAACAATTCAATTGAAAAATTATCATATTATTAATCTTTTTTCAAAATTGTATTCTGCTATCATAGCAAAATAACAAACATTGATAAATAAAATTTTGAAGTATTTTTTAAATATTTTACTTTATGATAAAGCTATTTTACTATAAACTGTTCTCCAAAAAAACTGCTGTGTTGGTTTTGTATTAATTTCTGAATATTTATAGTGGAGCTCTGATCCCCTGTATAGTCAACATTAGAAGCAGTGCATATTATTTTTTAATACCCTTTATAAATTTAATGATATGCTTGAGAGATCATTGGTTCATTTAAACGCTTTACTTAAATTTTCTTCATCCAAAATCTGCTCGCATTAAATTGAAAATAACAAGCACCAGTTAATGTAATTATCATCCGCATAATTGTCACTCGTTCACTTTTATTTCTTATAGCATTTTTACGCATCTCTTACAAATTCCAAACGCGTCATTTGAACAATAAGAAAATAACTATTATAAGTTATCAATTTTCAAAACTGGTGAAAATTCACGAAAAGAGTAAAGACGGAGTTTTAACTGATTTATCTCGATATATACAAGAGAGCAAAACTAGTTGGCATCCTGGAAAAATTTTTCATTCTTTTCTCTCTCTTTCCTCCTTCAATTAATACGAATTTCGCGGGAGGCTTCAAAAATGTATAATAATATCTCCGAAATATCACGTCGGCATTCCTTTTTGTTCCTTCTTTATTTCAGGTCCCTTTCCTCCTCACTCTTCCTGGAAGATTATATCCGTGAAAGATCGGATAATTAAATTTAAAAGCAACGTTTCTAACCATCATGATGATAAACTCGACAACGGAGAAAGGTGTTATGCTTTTAAATACCAATTTAATTTAATCCTAGCACAGTTTATTGACGAATCCCTCGACACATTTCGCCTTAATTTGTGATTGGTTGGAATAGCTGAAGAAAAGCGACGTATCAAATCTCGTTGGAGATAGCGGTTAGAAAAATTTTCTTCAAGGAATGGGGAGGGGGTGAGTTGGGGTGTGAAGTGTTAACTTCGAACTGAATTCCAGGAATGATAAATAATTTTTGCATTTAATGAATAAATAATTCGAATTTCTGAACGTGTTTAAATTTACTCATTCTCCCTCCGACGCTAAATGCTTAAGTAATTCTTTAAGTAATTATCGTTTACGGAATCTCCCAGAATTTTTTTTACTTCAGCAGTTAGATTGTTTTCGATGACGACCGTGTTTGGGATTCCTGATTGGTTGAATTTAAAGGTATCCCGTTAATATAAACTTTTGTATAACTGATAATTATATAATGAAGAGGGAGAGGATTTCTCCTCGATATCTTTTCTCACTTGAAATATTTCGAATTTTTCAGAACTTGACGTGGAAAACTCCCACCGATTTAAACTGAAATAAAAATCTTTTGTGTAATCTCTTCGTTAATCTTGCGGAAATATTTTGTACTTTTATGACATTTGGATGATTTACGGTACGAAGATTTGTCCTCACATGTTAATTAAAACAAATTCCTTTTTGTTGGGAATGAATTTCGTCTTGAATCTTAAGATCGATGTAAAAATAGGTTATATAAATTAATTATTTATTACGAATGTATTTACTTTTCGTAGGTGAGAATTTTTAAATTTACTATTTTAGATGTAATTAATTTAAGTCATTGTTTATTTAAAGATTTTAACCTACTATCCTTATTCTAATCTTGTTTAAATCTCTTATTGAAGCAAAAGGCATAAACTTTTTATTTTGTTATTCAATCATTCTAGATTTACACCTGTGCACACATATAAAATTATATGATACAGCGTTAATAATAAATACATCTTTAAAAATCTTTTGACTATATTTGAAAATAAACATTTTGTTTTACCCCTTTCTATATGTATTCTATAAAATGAAATTCAACTTCATGGTCTGTTATGTTCCCCTCAAAGATATTTCAGGTCTGATTCCAAGATGACGTTAAATGGAAATAAGACGTTATAATAAGACGTTAAATGGAAACCTGGTTCAGAAATTGGTTTAGAGGTGTCATCTCAAACATTGCACTCGTCATTTAAACTTGTTTCAAAGTTCAAGTCTTGACATTGCAACTAATAGTCCTAAATTCTTTTACAAGATAATTACGTAAGAAAGAATGGTGAAATCTTGAAACCAAGAATATCTCATTTCAAATAAAGGGAGCTTAACGAAGAAATTTTTTCCAACCATTAATAAGTGACTATCATGCCATCATTTTTATACTAATTACAAAATAACCCAATTTCTCACTGGTCATGGTAACTTTAAAAGCTATTTGAACAAATTTAATTTGGTTCCATCATCTATCCTGTGATTATAATATTGGTGGCGAGGAAAATTTAGAGCATTGATTAACAAGTTTGTTGTCAAGTTTGTCAGAGAAAGAAAGATCCTAAGACTGTCAAGGAATATGTATTATTGAAAATATTGGTAATCCTTCATGACTTTAAAAATCTTTTTTTCTTTCCTTTGTAATGTGTGTTTTGTACCTCTGTAAGCCCCATGTGATACTTACTCATGCACGGGGATTTATAAATATTTTCAATTAAAAAAAAGTTCAAGTCTGATTCCAATATCGAAATATACATTTACAACATAGTTAGCACAAATTGATTGCAAATCAAAGTGGGATCTAAATAAAAAATATCTCTTCATATGTGATAAAATTAACCCATTTAGAACTAGAGTTGCGAAAACGCATTATTAATTTTTAATTTTTTTTCAATTAAGCTAAAATTTTATTTTTATTTTTAATACTTTAATTTTTGTTCACAAATTAATTTCATCTTCAATTAGCAAGGTTTCTCTCTCATATATCAAAGGATTTAATTTTCATGTTTTGAAAGAACAAAAGTGATTATTTTTTAATTATTGTTACAAGGGTATCACATCCTTAATCGTCCAACAATTGTTTCTGCTGAATCAGTCAGGGACTCAAAAACAAAATGGCTTCAACAGGTAAGGTATAGTTATTATTTTTATGCTCATAAATTCATGCTTTGAATAATGTTGCAAAAAAGTCTACTGATTGCTACAATATGTTTCATATTGTATGTTTGAGTTTTTTTATTTCAGTAAGTTTGCGCAAGGAAAAAGACAATGTTTAACATTCGAAGAAGCTCTAGAGTATTTCCAAGAGATAGATGATGACTGGAAGTACAGCATAAGGTATTCTGAATGAGTTTATCAAATTTTCAGAGATCTTTCGCCATTTATTTGAGGAAAATACCTGAAGAAATGTAGGTAGATATAAGTGTACTTACTGTCTCGCGTGCTCGAAGAACATCTGCTATCCAAAATGTAATTTTGAATGTTGCTCGAAAAGACCATTTATACCTTATAATCACTAAAATATATGAAAATAAGAGGAAAAGGTATAAGTATAGCAAAAGTCGAACAATACTACGTGTCTTAAGCGTAATATCCCTCTACATGAAAAATGTTTTAAAGACTTTCATTTTTCAAAATATGATAATTTTTTTACACTACTGTGGACTCAAGATGCGAAAGCACACTATTTTTTACCTCCTATAAAAATAAATACAATATTTTACAATTTCTTTTATTGTGTTATTTATGCTCAAATAAGTCTAAAATTCTGTTTGGAGCAATTCTGAAATCGCAAACTTAAGTCGATCTTTAATGAGAAGGTCTATGTAAGTAAATTATATCTTTTTTCTTTACTCGTCACTTGACCGCGGTTTAAAATTGCCTAATCAGCAGCTCTCTACAGCCAATACGACATTGACTCTCTTTAAGTCAGGCCCGAGACGTTTTCATCTACCAATCTCATGGATTGCTGAAATCCATCTTCAATGGATTGAACCAAATAATTGAAGAGATTTTAAATGCGATATTATTCCAACTGAATTAAACCAATTGGTATAGAATTACTAAAAAATAGTATAACAAAATAAACAAAATATACCGAAACTTGAGAGGGAAAAATTTAAAAATGGTCTTGATAAAATAATTTTTTTCATGTATTTTTGGAGAATTCACAACAGTAACTTTCATATTAAAATAATTCAGTTTTCATCTTTTTTCCCCTAATTTGTTTTTATTAGTAACATGTTTACATTTTGACATAAAATAAGAAATTTTACACTAAGACAGAAGGGAAACAAAGCAGTGCCGGTTTATCCATTGGGTGCTTGGAGCGGATGCCCAGGGGCCCGGGGCCCCGATAAGCTGGACTTAAACAGATTTTCTGGTTATAAATTTAGATTCTCTAGTGCCAAGGGGGCCCATAGTCTTTTTGAGCACAAGGCCCGAAATGAGTTTAAATCAGCACTGAAACAAAAGATTGGTGGAAACAAATGTACACACAGTCACACAAAAAAAAGTAATAGATTGAAAAAATCCGAATTTTAGCTATCCTCGTGTCTTAAAAAGTTATTCCATCTTCATTTATCTCGGTTATTTTTTGTATTGTATTTATGTTTTATTTCGGTATGTTAAAAAGACCAATTAGTGCACAGCTTGTATCCCTGTACTTAAAACTTCCTACCACTATTGATTGAGTATTGAGTTACGTTTGTAAGCCTTGTGTTATACTTGTTGGCACACAAGGAGTCTACCTAGAGTCTAAAAAAATGGTTTTTAGAGAGATTGAGGGATTAAATCTTTCATATAATGTAAAATGTTTGAATTGAATGCATCATTCTTAGCGAATTAGGTAAGATTAGTTTCGTGTGTCTTATTTTGTACGGGAATTTGTATTTCAAACATCGCACAAACACTTCTTAAGTGTACAAATTTTGTAGTTGTAAGAGATCGCTTAGGAATGGAAAGCTATAAGTCCTATTTGACTTTTAAGACTAATAATATTACAGCTGAATAAAATCAAATTTAAGATTTTTTTTTCTGAATAGAAAGTTATTTATGTTTTATTCATAACTAAATTAACACGAATTATATAGCTCATTGATACGATACTGTTACAGTTTAAGTAAATCAAATTTAATATTTTGCTATTATTTACGTTTAAGGTATCCGACTACCCTAAATTTGTGAATTGTATCAAAAATTGACAAAAATGTTTTTTATGATTTTATTTTATAGGCCATTTTATAAACTTAATAAAAATACCAAGTTTATTATTTTCCGTTCACTAGAACAAAACTACAAGTTTTTTAGTAAAAGCAGATGTCGTTACTTTTTAAGCAAGATATATATGTCATACTTTAAAACACACGTTTTACTTGAAATGTGTTTTCTTGAAAATTTTCAAACGGACAGCGATTGCTCAAAAAGTTTTGAAAATAATTAAAGAAAATTTTTGTGTATGTTCTGTATAATAGTAAAAGTGTTTGAACCTTCAGATTTATCAATCACTGTTTTATTACAAAATTTACACTTCCTTATGTTAATATAATCACTGTTTTTTTAAGCAATTTCGTATAATAACTAAGATAAAGTGCTCTAGTTTTTGTAAAAATTAAAATATCTCGTATCCTGAAAGTCATTTAAAAATGAATAACATAGCAGCTCATCAGAATTGAAAAATTGAAAATTTGTTTATAAACTTTTGGTACAGAATGAGACCCATTTACGTTATTTTTTGTAAATTTTTACCCATTTTAGTAATAATAATTTCTTTTAGTCTTCTTAATACTAGCATACTTTTCTTAAAATGTACTAAACAAATCTAAAGACTACAAAAAATCCCCATATAAAAAACTTATAAAGTTTTAACTTATAAAAACTTATAAAGTATCCCCATATAAAAACTTAAAAACTTATTACTTGCGACAACTTTTTAAAAAAAAAGTTGTCGCAAGTAATCGGATACCTTAAAATCTATTTGAACAATTCTTACGCTTGATTAGCATAACTGTCGTTTGTTATTGATAATTTAAGATAGAATAATTTTAGATTTGATGCACAGAGTATTTCAGAACTCACGAGATAATCTGAAAGGCCTGGTAGGAGCACACACAGCAACGAATATTTGTAGAGAAGTGTATGGCGTAAGTATGCGTTGAATCATTAATGCAAAAAGTAGATATGAAAAGAAAATTCATCGTCTACTTACAACGTTATGACAAGTACAGAGCGTAAATTGTTTCTTATGGGAACATCTGAAGACTCCCTTCTTTATCTGTTACGATGATCATTACACTTTATTACAAATTTCATGGTTCGATTCATCATTGAAGCTCCGGATGTAAAAGAAATATTTGGTTTCATACAACTTCATCGATATTTTCAAGTATGCTATATTGTTTATAGACACCATTTTGAATAATAATAACAATAATAAATAAATAAATAACTATAAATAAACTATATCGGCAGTGTGTGTTATAAGCAAATACTAGATGTTCCGTCTCATTTTTTTCATATATTTGTGCTTCTTTGTGAAAGTATCACTCACAACAAGTTTCTATTAAACTACGTGTTGCAGTGTGCTCTTTCATCTCTTTAAATTTGTCTAATGAGTTTAGAATGTCCATTTATATAACTGTATCATTTCTTATTTGTATCTCTTGTATACCAGTTATATCACCCGATATACTAAGGTGACATCCCTCCGTATACTGGTTAATTAATACAAAATTAGAACATAACAAAGTTGCTTGTCATCTGTATATTCCTGATCTACTGGGAGCTTTTAGCATAGTTTCTCATTCAGGTCTCTGGCTGTATCTATGGAATAATATCGAAACTATCACCAATATCCCAGAACGTCGATAGAGAGGATGTAAGACAAACTGAGACTTAGTTTTGTTAGAATAATACATCAAAAAGCAGAAAAACACAAAGATGTACAGAATAATTTTTTCGGTCAATCCAATAAGAAATTTTTTTTTCAATTTATGAAAACTTTTTGGTAGATAAAAAATGTTATGAATAACCCAAGACGTTTTAACTACAAACATCATAGAATTAGTTATACAGCTGGTCACTAAATCAGGTAATTTTTCTTCCCATTTTAAAGAGTAAAAATTTAATGTCACGCTTTTTTTAAAAAAAAATATAGCATTTACTCGGATAAAAATAGTTCCACTGAGCATATTATTTGTTGTGCACGCACACTAGCATTTTTTTAAAATCACAATCATAAGTTTTGAATAACACACACACACACACACACACACACACACACACCACACACACACACACACACACACACACACACACACACACACACACACACACACACACACACACACACACCACACACACACACACACACCACACACACACACACCATTTGATTTAATGAAAGAAATTTGCTTTCAGCAAAATGGATGAATATGTATAAGAACTACAACAATTCATGAAATAAATAGCTTCAGATGAAAAAGAGTTATGGGAAGAATAATAAAAACTCTAATACTATTTCGCTACAATTACAATGCCATCAATCCGAGTATAATTTCTTTATATTGAGATCATGTATAATAATACTTTAAGATATTTCCTATATGCAGATTAACGTTCATGACATCAAAAACCAGAAAAAGGATATAAGAGCAACATTTTTGCTGTTGCTTTGAGAGAAGGTGACTGCAAAATGTCATGACGGTGTGATCTACCGCAATCCATTACTTGGTGTATTATCATGAGACTGGAATCCGAGCAAACTCAAGCAACTATAGCGGATGCTGTTGAAGGGGAAATAAGTGCCATTGCAAGACTATGAAGTTGATTCTAAGAAACATCCTTGGGCCATCACTGCAAATAATGACCGATATATACTGTTAACAGCTCATCGAGACGGAACAGCCAATACGACGCAGATTCAAAGACAGTTTCTTTTGGCAACAGCACAAACAGTCACAAGCCAAGCAATCCAAAATGGGATTCATGCGGGTGGTCCGTATGCATGTAGGCCAAATGTGTGTATTCGATGACAGCAGGACACCGTGTGAAACGAAAGTGGGCTGCTGAACATCGAGATTGGATGCAAAGTGGTTGGAGTCGAACGTTGGTTAAGGATGAGTCAGGATTCAATTTAGAGTGTGACGCCAGACATTTTGGTATGGCGAGAAAGGGGAACTTGAAATAACCCAATATTCGTCCAGGAAAGATAACATTACAGACTAGGTGCTTTGATTATATGGGCTGGTATCAGCATAGGTGTGAACGTACTATCAGTCTTAGTATTTATTTGATGGTTAAAAGGTATTTAAGCGAGATCCTAAGATCCGATGTCGTGCCTTACTTTGCAACCATTGCTGATTCCTTTCTTTTAATGCCGGATAATGCCAGAAATCATACAGCTCGTCTTTTGAAGCTGAAACAATTCCACACCAACATGTTGTTCTGATCTTGATCCGGCCAAGCAGGCATCTTGTTACAGTCCAAGCCTTGGATACCACACTTCATCAAGAGTGAAACAGTATTCCATAAAATCTCTTCCTTAACCTCATCGCAAACATGCTAAACATGTGCGCGGCAGTCTTAGCAGCTTGAGAGGACCACACCGTACTAAACATCCTGTATTAATTCTAAACAATAAGTTTTTTTGTTATTTACATGTATCCAGGTTAATAGCCTGAAGCATAATTTCATGCTCTTTATAACATTCCAAAGAATTAAAGCTCCCTTACAATTGTTTTTGCTTCTTTCTTTCTGTATCGCGTTTTGTTACACCTGCACTCTCCATTTTTTGTAAAATAAATGGCTATCATGTAACGGTTTCTTCATTTTTTGCTTGCTCCCCTAATTTTTTGAGCAGTGTATTATTATTCTTATGATGTACTTCAGGTCAAGCATGTTCTGTCTTAAAAATTATAAGTCTGTTTGATGAAAAACAAAGCTTAAATCCCTCCCACTAATAATTTCTTGATACTTATTTTTTAAAAGAATTTTTTCTTTTTGTTTTCTAACTGTAAAGAGTGGTTATAATTTTAGCTCTAGAGATATTTTAATTCAAATTTATACATCCTTTAATTTCTCAAATTTTAAAAAAGTAAAAAAAAAAAACTGTTTAAAATTTTAAAAAAATTACTTTTAGAAACAATAACATGCATTTAAATATAAATAATTGTGTTATTTATAGATGAAACAGTTTATCAATGCATTTCTTTTTTTTATCTTTTGAATCTTTTAATGCACTTTTTGCATTACGCAGTATATCCTAATACTTGTATCCTCACAAAACTAATTTTAATAGATTCAAGCAAACGTAAGAATACTAGAAAATATAAAATGAAAATTTTACTTTTTCAAGTCAGTCTTGCCATCTAAGATAAACGTTTCATTGATATTCAACAGTAGAATTATTAGTAGCGAGCTTAAGTGTAAACACCCATTCAAACAATTATTCAAGACTAATGGCTTTTACTGTAACGTCATAATTATTGTGCAACTTCTGTAAAGCCTCTTCAATGCGTAAAGGGAAAAAAAAGGAAGATAATCAAGACTTAATAAATGTTAAATTAAAATGTGAAATTTTATATTTATTCTTCAGAAGTAAATACAGTCAACTCTCACTAATTCAAACCTTCGATATTACGAATCTCGCTAATTTGAAGTATAGGCCCTGAGCTCCTAGAAAAAAAACTCTTGATATTTCAAACTAAAACAATACGTTTTGGTACACTCAAATATTTCTAGGTAAAATATGCACCTGGCCAGACTACAGCACGCGATAATTCGAAGTGATCTTACATAGCTCTCGACAATTCATACGTTCATTATCATGTAGGGCAGGCATGTCAAACTCATTTGATATCACAAGCCACATGAGCTATTTTATATTAAGTTCAGGGCCACATGTTTTTTCAATGTTCAAAAAATTAACAAAACAGGACTTTTAGAATGATTAAAATTATTTTTTATAAAACTCAGTGTATTATATAATGTCTTATAAAAAATATAAAATAAAAGTTATAATACGAAATGCAATTTAATATTACTTTTAGAAGATATTTGACATCGTTTTTCCCCCTCAAAGCAAGTCATCAAAATTTTGTAGAACGTGTTGAGCTGATGTAATTTTTCAAGAAAATGTTGACAAATGTTGATCATTTAATCTTGACCTCTCTGAATTTTTGTTATTTTTCATTAAAGAAAAAAAATCTCGCATAAATAAATGCTTCTAAACATAGCCATTCATTATACGCGTAACAAAAAATAACATTTTAAGAAACCTATCTACAGATGAATATGTATAAAATCTAGAGAGAGTCTCAAATTCCAAACATTTTTAGTTCAACAAAGAATCACAATAGATTTCAATTAATTCTATTGTAAGTTTTCATCAACAACTTCAATATCGACAGATGGAGGTGATATTAAGAAACGAAATTGTAATTCTAAATTTTCAAAATCAGGAAATATTCGATCGAATTCCATTTTTAACAATTCATTTTGGTGAGAATATTCTGTAAATATTAATTTTAGTGATTTAATCAATAGATTTTGAAAGCTTTAAAAGTGAGACAAGTTTTCTCTTTCTGTTTGTAGTAATTTTTGTTTGAAAGTGTTAATATTATCAAATAGCATTGTAACAAAAGGATTTTTGCCTTGAAGCTTAACTTAAATTGACATGTAATATCAACTGAGATAGTCAGGATCTTTTAGTTCATATTACAAGTTCATTTTTTTATTCAGCGCATTCATATTTTTGGTTGTTGTTGTTGTTTTCAAGAAAATAAAGACTTCATCCAGCAATTTAAAAGATCGTTTTAACACTTTATGACACGAAATCCATTGAACTTTTATATAATATGGTTGACCGATCAATTCACATTCTATATCTTCCAGAAATGAAGCAAATCGACGATACCAAAGTCTACATGCTCGAATACAGTTACAATTTTATTGACTATTTTAAAACATGTCCAATATATCCAAGTACATGCCAAAGGACAGTACTTGCTATGGAGTAATACAATTAAAATGTTTAAAATTATTATTAATATGTTGTTTACTTGTTTCTTTTAATCTTGCAACTCCTTTAGTAATACTGGTCATCGTAAGTGCGCTATCAGTTGCAGGACAAGTCAACTTTTCCAAGGAACACTTCTCATCTCAAAACTTCTTTAAGTGCATCAAAAATATGTATTATGCATAATATATAACTCTACTCGACTATATATATCTCTACTATTTCATTATCTCTGCTGGTTACAGAATTTTGACTTAAACTTAATTTCAGGGTACTATGTCCAGCACAAATAAAAAAACTTAACATTTTTTTTATTTGTGTACTGGACATAATACCGTTTTTTTTTCGAATCTAAGCCGCCCTTGATTCTAGGTCGCACTCCAAATTCTCAAAAAGTTTTTGTGAAAAATGAAAAATGGTGTAAAATTGTTTATCGGTATCAAATTTTACGAAATTAAAAGTTAAAATGAGAACTAATAAGAAGTGAAGAATTAGTTATTTTATCTTTATTATAAACTTTTAATTACATACATGAACCTGTAATTGCTCTTAATACCCTATTCAACAGATTTTTCCCCTTCGATTCTAAGCCGCCCCCGATTTTAAGTAGCATTAACATTGGGAAAAAGTGCGGCTTAGATTCGAGTAAATACGGTAATTTCACTGCTTTTAGTTCAGTGTTCACTAATCTTGTTCAGTAAATGATCTGCTTGCGATTAAAAAAGTGATAACATATAACTAGTTTTAATAAATAATAACTAGATAATATATAACTATAACCCTCAAGTAGCTGAACAGTGCAAAGTTTGTATTTACTCTCATTCAACAAATTTAGTAAATACATTTTTTTTTCATTTTTAAGAATTATTTCTATTTTGACAACTTGTTTTCATAAAGATTCACAACAAATTTGTCATAGTTTGTTTTTTTATTTTTGTCATAGTGCCTTAAAGTTAAATTTCTTAACAACTGAATTACAGTTTTTACAGTGTGAAGCACAATCAAATATATTTTTATATTTTATTTTTGTTTTGGGCGAAAAAGATATTGCAGTTCCCATTTTTCTTGAAAATTAGGATGTTCTTCTTCAGTTATCTTTTCGTACTCTGTTCTTGATTATGTTTTTATTAAAATAACTTTTTAGTTTAATATGAATAAAAACCAAAATCCACTTTCCTTCACAAACGATTGAGTAAATAGTATTACACTTTGTCTTGGTCTCATCTTGGCGTTTTTAAATTTTGAAAAAAAAAAACTTCAATTGCTTCTGACGTCCTGCTATTCGTTTCTCGCTGATTGGACATTTCAAACAGAAATAAAAGTCGTATTCACGATGAAACCTAGCGTGATCTATAGCAAAAAATATCCATAAATGCATTTAAAAAAACATTTATTATAGTAAAATTAAATGAAAAAAATTAATAAAATATTAAAAATAATTTTCGTTTAAGGGCTATTTTGATAGTTAAATATGATTTTCTTTAAAATAAATTTCCAAAAAATAAAAAAAACTCTTTACAGATTGATATTTAAATTTTTGTAAAATGTCTCCGCGGGCCGCAGCCTATGTATTGGCGGGCCGCGTGTTTGACATGCCTGATGTAGGGTCTATTGACTCACGTGTTTTCCCTTTGATGACCATTAGTCTGCCATACCTTCTTTGTATTTCCCGGTTTCTCAAGCAAAAAGACACTTTTATTGCTTTCCTTCTTCAAGCGGACAATAGATCGGTCGCACTTGTTGTCAGCCATCCATATCTTTCGTTTAACATGTGGTTTTGCTACACATGTGTTCAGAAAGAATGGTCCACCTTTCTGAAGAAGAGAGGTGTAGGATTGTGTATTCTGCGCCGGAGTGACATGACGATTTATGACTCCTCTCTATGACATGTGGCACCAAATACGGTATGGGCCAGATTGGACCCTGCCTTGAAGAACCAATGATGTTGGACGCTTTGTCTGAGGGAACTGATAACAGATTAAACATATTTTTAGAGATAACAGATTTTTTCGTCTAAAAAGATTAATTATGTACAGTATGTATTCTTTTAATAATTGTTTTTAAAACACATAAATGTATTCTTTTAATATAGAACTTTTAACTTCTGCATATATATATAATATGTACTTCTTAAAATAATTTAAAATAATTTTATACATATGTACAATTGTTGTTTTATTACATAGTTTCAGATGTGTTAGAAAAAAATTTCTCTTTGTGTATTTTAGGAGTTTTTTCCTACCCTCTTCATAATTCGAAGTTTTTCATTGGTCCCACCAAATTCGAACTATCGAGAGTCAACTGTATTGATTTATATTTCTAACATTGTATATTTTTCTGCCTATATTAAATTCCTATATATTGTATATTTTTATGTCTGTATACCTATTGCGAATTTAAAATGTCTTGAAAGAATTTTCAGGGTCATTGATGATTTATAGGTAGTGATTCAGAGCCTCTAATTTTTTATATAAACGAACTTTAAAGTAGAAAAATAATCCTTTCATTCCATACAGTAAATAACGTTACTAAAAGCAAGAAATTATACATATATCGCGTTGAGTTACATCTTTCACCGTTTTATCGTTATTTTTCACCTTTCATAAATTTTATTTTCAGTTCTTCAATAGGAGATGTATCAGAAATTTTATATTATGCGTTATGCATTTTCGAATGATTTTAGGAAATTATTTTTGATGTATATCTTCAAAAAGATTATATTTTAGAGAAAACTTTTTAAAAAAAATATCTAATTCGAATTAGCGAGAAATCATTGTCTAAAAACATTTTTTTCCCATTCGTCAGTATAATGTAAAATTTCGGAAACTTCTCACATTGACTATATGAAATTAACTATCTTTCGCATTTCTGAGACAGGATTTAAATCAGAAAATTTTGTATATAACATATGAAACATTTAACCACGTACGATTTTCCATTTAAGGTATCCGACATGTTGCGACAACTTTGTTTTTAAAAAATGGAGATATTGGGATTTTTTTGTTGTTTTTAGATTTGTTTAGTACATTTTATGAAAAATATAATAAAATTAAGAAGAGAAAAAGAAATTATTATTACTAAAATGGGAAAAAATGGGTAAAAAATGACAAAAAATAACATAAACGCGGCCCATTCTGTACCAAAAGTGTATGTACAAATTTTCAATTTTTCAATTCTGATGTGTTCCTATGTTATTCTATTTTGAAGTGACCTTCAGGGTAAGGATATTTTAGTTTTTACAAAAACTAGAGCACTTTATCTTAGTTGTTATATGAAATTGCTTAAAAAAAAACAGTGATTATATTCACATAAGGAACTGTAAATTTTGTAATAAAACGGTGATTAATAAATCTGAAGGTTCAAACATTTCTACTATTATACAGAAGATACACAAAAAATTTCAGTTAATTATTTTCAAATCTTTTTGAGCAATCGCTGTCCCCGTTTGAGCATTTTCAAGAAAACACATTTCGAGTAAAACGTTTTTTAAAGTATGACATATCTTGCTTAAAGTAATGGCATCTGCTTTTAATAAAACACTTGTAGTTTTTGTTGAAGTGAACAGAAAATGATAAACTTTGTATTTTTATAAAGCTAAATACGATGTCCTATAAAATAAAATCATAAAAAAATGTCAATTTTTGGCAAAATTCACAATTTTAAGGTAGTCGGATACCTTAAGCTATTCTCAATATGTATAATCATTTGCATCAACAAGAATTTCGATATTTCATATAATTTTACCATCCGGTTTTTTTTCCAAGTCAAAATTTATTTATTAAATATACTAAGCGTATAAGTATTTTTGCCGACATACTTATTAGAAAATTTTAAATAGGGTCTTTTTCTCCGCTTGCCTTTTTCAAATTTTTATTCTCATTTTTTTTAAACTTTTGAAACCTATTTTATTAAATACATAAAAAACAATGAAATCATACTACCTTATTTTTAGACCCTTTTCAATTCAGGAGTTTTCATCCATGTATTTGTAGGAAAAAAATCGTGAAAGGTAAGTAGAATTTAAAACCGAAGTAATGAATTTAAATTAAATTTCCGGTAGAAAGAAGATTTTTACGCTACTAAAATATGATGCAAACTTAAATGTACTGTTATAATCACTTAGTATAATACAGAATGATTTACCGAGTTTTTTTAGAAATCAAATTAATCTTTCTTTTTTTACAACTTTAAAGTTTTTTATAAGCCGAAAAAATATGAGTTTTGTATTTGAATAAATTAAAATTTTTGATGCAAAATTAAGGATTTTGTGCGAGATAATATAGAAAAGCACTCAGTAATAGATCTTGAAAAGGGAGATGAGGGGAAGGATGTGCTTCGTACATTGTTATCTATTTTTTATTTATCTTGAAAATTTATCATTTTAAATGCGTTTTTTTGAGTATCACAGAATGTTTAAAAATCAAGAATTGTTTACTTTTTAATTTCTAAGAATTACTAAAATATGCAATTTGAATATTTAAAAATAAGGAAAAATATGTAAAAGACAATATTTTGCAATATTTTTTAAAAATGCAAGATATATACTATCTAATATAAATTAAGCTACCCTAATATTTTTCTCGATAATTTAGCTGTATAATATTAAAGCAAAAAAATTGAGAATCGACAAGTTTTTTTTAATATTATTAATACAGTCAGACCTCTATAAAACGAAGTCGCTAAATGCCGGAAAAAAGTTCGTTATATGGAAAATTCGTTAGAGATTCACCAGTTTTAAATTCATAAACATTATACATTATTTAAAAATGTAATTATTCTCACACTTTTTTTGAAAATTAATATCTATTCATTTATATATCTTACCCATCAAAAAGAAATCCGTGAGGAAAACAAGAAAAAATAACATTGTTCACGAATTCACTGTATTTTTTTTTTTCAATATTAAAAATAATTTCATATTAAAACTAATGAATTTTTTTAACATTTTCTAATTTTAAGCCTCCGAGTAATTTTAAATGTACATTATTTTATAACTAGTAATTTTAAGCATACACTACCATATGCGTCCTTAAATTTAATTACTAATAAATTCTGTTGATTTTTTTTGTTTGAAAAATTATCGTCATTTTATTACTCTAGGTGAGTTAGGCATTTGGTAAGACCATAAAATGTGAGAAAAGAGAGAATAATTTGAAAAATGTCCTGAAGTATTTCAAAATTAGGGGGGGGGGGTTGTCGAAATATGATAGAGAAGTTAATTAAATAGAAAATACACTTCGCCATTTGGAGGTTATTTTACAAAGAAAACAGTAAAATGTTCTTGGTTCCAGGAAAAGTTCGCAAAATAGAGAAATTCGTAAAATAGAGGTTCGTTATATTGAGTTTCGACTGTAGTTTCTAAGAATGGTTAAAGCAGAATAAAGATTATGTATGAAATACGGTGAAATACATTTAACACGAAAGCGCTCAAGATGAAATATCGGTTAACGCGAAACAATATAACAAACTAATGTGTATTTTCATGTATCTTAAAATGAAACGAAAATCACTTAATACGAAAAGATTTCCCTTCTGGGAATGAACAAAATACGAAAAAACACTAGTGGAGAGATTTAAGAAAGGTGTGGAATGAAAGAGAGGTGGTTTCATATGTTTCGTAGAAAGGAGACTAACTTGGCTTTGAAATACCCTCAGAATAGCCAATGACACCAGCCTATTTTGTTTGCTTAGGCTACTTTCACCCTCCACCCCTACAAACGCCACACAAAGACATCTCATTTCTCACCAATTCGCTTTGGAATTCGGTGACGAATACATCGCAGTGTGAGTAAAAATCAGTGAGTTTGTGACGGGTCTATACGCGACGATATGCAAATTAAGTTTATTACATATAGTTCTAGGTTGGAGTTTAAAAATTAGTGAGTTAGAGTAAAGAGAATAGATAACAGAAAGTTAGAAAGTTGGTAACTAAAGGTGAAGATTACCATAGAAGAGAAAGGCATTGTAAAAGATTAAAGAAAGGAAGTTGTTATCGATAAGTTAAATTGATTAGAAGACTGCCTAAGTTCAGGTATTGTCACCTTCATATTACGTTTGTTGTTTAAAGTATTAAAGTGGTTAAGTGGGCATCAGTTATATATCTACCGTGTAAAGTAATATTAAGGTAAAAGTATTATTATAAATTGGATAATTACATGTATTCTCTCCCAAACGCGACTCCCGTTCATTCCCTCTGATGACTGACTGGATCATCTTATCTATAGTGTTGCATTTGATTTGTGTTTGAGTCGATTAAAGTGCTAAATAAAATAATTGGAAATTATCATGTCGAATAATCCTTCACTTCCTTCCACACCTTTAGCCGGGTCACAGGGAAGATGGGAAGTAGGTTTGTTGGAAGTTTGGTTCACGCTTTTTATTCTTTTTTAGAAGAATTTTTTAATGAGCACAATGGCAAAGAGCTCAGGGGGGGGGGACAAACTGCTGTTTCGCTTAAAATGAAGGCCGAGTTTCTTAAGGTTGTTCATCAAAAACTGTAAGGATTTTGGTACTGCTAACTTTACAATATCTATAATAATTTAAAAAAAAGAGAGCAAATTAAAGAAATATAATAAAATTATGGAATGTAAATAAAATACATAATAAACTTAATTTTATTGAATATATGTTTGTTTTTTGAAATATCCTATGACACGAAATTCTTTTAACACGAAAAAATACTTCAGTCCACTCAGTTTCGTGTTAAATGATGATCGCTGTACGAATTAGCGTTATGAGAAAAAATTGATGTATCTGATAATATCCTTGTAATATTTTCTATAATAATAGTAGTACAAATTACACTATTTTTAGACATTTCTAAAGTTAAAGACGCGAAATAAAAAATGTGTATTATAAAAAAAATGCACATATTTTCCTCCCTATTTTAATCTTGTAAAATTTGCCCTATTTAAAAATTTCTACTCTTCACCCATTTAGGAATGAAAAGTAATATTATTGTAGTACATTTTTATTAAATATTGTTACTGAATTGCTTCTCATTTGTGAAGAAAAGTACTCCAGATATTAGTAAGCAGAAGAAAATCATAACAAAGTTTTGATATATGCGGGTAATTTCATTGGCGATTCTCAGACATGCTGGTGCAATTTATAAGTAGATCACAATAAAAGGAGGTCGAAAAATAAGGTTTAAGTGGTTTACGCTTAGTTCATCATTAATTGTTTTTCTCTGAGATAATAGTTTGCGAAAAGATTAATGCGTTGTTTATGTTTTAATAGAACGTCAAATGGGGTTTGAATAAGTGTTTCGAATTCTTTTATTTTATATTTAAGAAAAATCAAGTAAGATTTCAAATTTAACACCTTTCTTTTGATACGAAGAAAGTTAAGGTATCCGACTACTTGCGACAGTTTTTTTTTTCAAATGAAGATATGGGATTTTTTTGTTGTTCTTTAGATTTATTTAGTACATTTTAAGAAAAACATGATAAAATTAAGAAGAGAAAAGGAAATTATTATTACTAAAATGGGAAAAAATAGTTAAAGATTTTCCAAAAATATTATAAACGCGGCACATTCTGTACCAAAAGTTTATGAACAAATTTTCAATTCTGATGTGTTGCTATGTTATTCGTTTTTGAAAATAACCAAGATATTTTTTTTTACAAAAACTAGAGTACTTTATCTTAGTTATTATATATTACTTATATACTTATTACTTATTATATAAAATAACAGTGATTATATTAACTAAGGGACTGTAAATTTTGTAATAAAACAGCGATTGATAAATCTGAAAGTTAAAACACTTTTACTATTATAGAGAACCTACACAAAAAATTTCAATTAATTATTTTGAAAACCTTTTTAGCAATGACTGTCCCGTTTGAGTATTTAAAAAAAAACATTTCGAATAAAACGCGTTTTAAAGTATGGCATCTTGCTTAAAGTATGGCATCTGCTTTTACTAAAATACTTGTAGTTTTTGTTGTAGTGAATGGAATATAATAAATAAGTTTGGTATTTTTATAAAGCTAATAAGAGGTTCTAAAATAAAATCATAAAATAAATTGTCAATTTTTGGCAAAATTCACAGTTTTAGGGTAGTCGCATATATTAAATAAACGCAAAAGAAAAATATTACAAATTTTTGAATTTCTTCAATTTTAAATGAAAATAGTAAAAAGGTAAATGCTTTTTATGTTCATTTAAAGAAAATTTCACCTATAAAGTTATTATGTGAATTATTTTGTAAACGTGTATATTATAAAGATTTCATGAATATGTTACAAGTTATTACCAATGGTTGGTATTAATTATTTTTTTCGTATTATCTGAAGCATAAAATCTTCAATGTCATAAATTTTATTTTAATGTATCACATAACTGAACTAACTGATTATTACTTGTAAATTCTACATCAGAGAAGTATTATAAAAGTAACAATATTAGAGACAAAGGCTATTACTAAAATAAAAAGATTTTGGAGTGGGAAATATTATTTTAACGAAAAATGATAATTGATCAAAATTATTGTATATATAATATGCAGATTTTTACAAATATTCATTTAAATAAATATTTAAAAATTATAATATACCTTTAAAAGCTAGTTTAAAAAATATTAGTTCAGAAGTAATACAGACAAATTGCATAGGTATCAGTTTTGCGAAATTTTACCTTTAGATTCAAATATAGTAAAATACGTTTAACGCGAAAACGCTTAAGATAAAACATCGGTTGACACGAAATAATACAACGGTCCCACCAAACAACAATGTATTTTCATGCATTTTTTCCTTCTTAACATGAAAAGACTTCATTTTGAGGAATAAATAAAATACATAAGACACCTGCCGCGCAGGCAACTTTGAAGAGGGGTGTGAAATTAAAGAGAGGCAGTTTCACATGTTTTGCCGAAAGGAGGGTAACTTGGCTTTGAAATACCCTCGGAATAGCCAGTGACACAACTAATTTTGTTTATCTAAGCTTCTTTCACCCTCCACCCCTACACAAACACCACTCAAAACAACTAAACTCTTATCAGTTGGCTTTGGAATTTGGTGACGACATTGCAGTGTGAGTAAACATCATTGAGTTTGGCTCACGTTTTTTCCCCCTTTCTACTTTAGAAAAAAATTTTTTACGAGCACAATGGCAAAGAGCTCAGAGAGAAATCAAACTGCTATTTCGTTTAAAATGAACATGGAACTCCTAAAGGCTGTTGATCAAAAACAGAAGACGAAAACCTACTATTAAAATACTAAATCTTATAAGATTTTGGTGTTGCTAAATTTTGAATTTATTTCATTAAGTGTTCTAGAGTATGCTTTTGTTTCATTGATTTTTATTAAATACATGCATACGTGTAAACGAAATCTACTATAATAAACTTAATTTTGTTAGGTGTATGTTTTTTTGTGAGTGGGATTTTTTGCAATATCTTTTAACACAAAATTCTCTTAACACGAACAAAAAATTAGTCCCCTCAGTTTCGTGTTAAACAATTTTCATTGTATACTTAAATGTATTTAATTAATTGAGAAATCAATAAGCATTTCTTGACAATGCCTTTATGTTACATTAGATTACATAGCATTAATTTTTTTTAAAAAAAAATTGAAAGCTGCTTAAGTAGTTTGCACGTTAAATCTGTCGAGAGCCTCAAATGTTTTCCTGTTGGTGCCCCAGGAAGGTGCCAGCTCGAGGTGTCGTCTGCGTCACTTGCCCATGGTTCAAAATTACGAGGCCCCTCTAGTAGCTGAATAGTGCGACTTTTTAGTATTCATTCATTCACTCATATAGTCTGGTGAATAAAAAGTTTTTGAAACACATTGAAAAAATATATATTTTTTAAAATTTTATTTAATTAAAACAAAGCCATATTTACTCAATTCAATGCAATGTAATGGAAGTCACCCATTAAGTTGTTTTCTCCACAAGCTAATCTACGAAAACTAAAGAGGGGGGAATGAATATGTAACTTTAATTCATAAAGTTTACGTTAGACTATAGCAATAATGCAGTCTGATCATACCTTCTGCAAAAGCTAAATGAAAATTAAAAAATAACCAAAAGAAATATTGTATTGTTTTAATATGAATTTTTTGAGATACTATGTGATAGTTTCAAAAGTAAAAAAAATTGTTGGCACAGATAAATTATTTAGATGCTTATTTTAAGTAATTCATTACTACTTACAGCTTTTTAAGGCATTTCAGAGATCTTAATTTGAAATTAACTTAACACATATAAATTCCACTTCTTATCATGAGGCATTCTATCAAAACTCAATTTTTAGAAATTTTAGTATTATCATTTTAATAACTACGTATTACCACCGGAACATATTACGCTGAACGTTCTTTTAATCGTCCTATCTAACCAATTACTTAGCATAAGAATTCATTCATTCAGCAAGCATTTGACCTCAAGATTTTAATCAAGATAATATCTTCAACTGAGAGGTGGTCATATAATTATATTTATGTTTACATTATTATTGCTTTCTGATTTTATATATATATATATATATATATATATATATATATATATATATATTAAAATAAAATAAGACAAAATTGTATTTCCCACAAGGCTAAAAAAAGAAATAAATTGAATTCTAAGAAACATATCAAGAAAATAATTGGTGTAAAAAGAATATAGTACTTAAAGTGGATAAAAACAGACAAAACAAGAAACAGATGTGAAGAGCTATTAAAATTGAAGATGCCAAAAGAGTCTTTGGACTAAAAGGGAGACCTATTATGATTTCTAAAGCTGTCGCTGAATTAGGCCAGCGAATTAAGGGTTAAGCACTGTTTTATGCATCCACCTTCCCCGTACAGCAGAAATTTTCTACATAATAGAAAAACAGAGCCATGTTGAAAAATTAGGCCTATATCTATCACACGTGGATGGAACACCAGACAATAAAATAAAATGAAAGAATCAATAGTGAGAATAAAAATTATATATATATATATATATACATATATCCCCTCAGGGGGCTCACCTTCTTTAGGTGAGTACGGGTGTCACAATCCCGAGGTGCCCTAGTGATCTTTTCCTTTTCTCACGGGGTTTACTGTCTTTGGTAAACACGGGCTTCACGAACGCGGGGTACCCTAGTGATCCTTCTCTATTTTCGACCCTCTTTCTTGTCATTCAATTCATTCTTTCTTTCTCTTCCCGTCTAGAAAACAGATATTAAAACAAATGTTTGGCGCAGTATAGCCGAAATCGGCTCTTGCGCCAATAAACCCCAAAATCACTCACTCATATATACATATATATAATCAAACAAGAGCACATGTGTCTGATTTGATTATTTGATTGGGTTTTTTTTATTAACGTTTCAATAATCTTTGAAACAACAAAAAGATTATTAGCGATACATCTTGTAATTTAGAACTATGATGTCAAGATATGAAGATAATAACTGAGTTAGCATCTCACTTTTCATACTTGTACATCGTGCCAACATGAGGATTGTGAGCCTCAGTGGATTAAATATGCGTCCATTCCTTTACAAGATGGATCCATCGTGACCTGAGTGAGTATTCACAAACGTCGCTCTATAAAGCAACACAAGAACTATCGGTGACTGATCTCCTAATTTTGGGCCATGGTTAAGTGATGACTTTCGGAACTTCTACACCACCTCCAAAAGGAGTATTTTGAGCTTCGGCAGATTTAACATGGATCCTCTACACACCGGCTTTGTAGTGGCAATGGGGCTTGAACTCATGACACACCAACCACGAGTCCCTGACCATGACCACGAGGTAGCAGCAGCCTGAGCTCTTTGTGGCATCAGGACTTAGTCGAAGTTTTTGTCCCTGCTTCTTTTAAGAAATTACGAGTTCGGATCATTTGGTTGCCGAGGTGCACTTGCGTCTGAAAAGATTTTATATGATATTTTTCTAGTTCTTCTAGAAAAGTATAGTTTACAATAATTCCTTTAAAATGATCATTCTATTACACGTTCAAAGGATTGACTCTTTAGGGACCCGTTTTACTAATTTTGCGCAATCAACATAAAGTTCTATTTTATTACAGATTTCTTATTAAAGTTTTTGGACTCACATCCATTATGAATTAAAATTGAGTCAAAAATACCTTTTCTTTTGGATAGCTATGAGTTTTCTTTCTTTGAGTAATATAGAAGTTAAATTAAGCTCTAATCCGGGGGTCGGCAATTTTTTTAGCTGTGGTGTGCCAAACCAATCTGTCAATATGATTCAGCGTGCCACACATTAGGACATCATTGAAAATTCTATTCCCGTGATAATGCATGCAGAGTAGAAAATAGAGGACAATAATATAAGTTTCCAGTTTTATTATTTACTTATTTTGCATCATTTAAAGTTATATTTCTTAACATAAAAATAAAAAGAATAAAATGTATCGATTTCTTCAACGAAAATAATGAAATTAAAAAAAAAAATTGCGTATATACGTAATGTATTTTTAAACATATTTATTGAAGTAAGAAATAGACAACGTAAAAAATATAAGTATTCCCTTCACTACAGTTAAATAGGAACGTAAATAAAAATTTTTAATGGGAACCTAGTGCTTGTGTGCACCGCTCTATCTATCATATCGCAAACATAACGTGTGACTTTCAATTTGACACGACTTTAAGTATTCAGTAGTTAAACAATTTCTTTGTGGACTCAAAATATTTTTCATTTAAGAAGAGTTTTTTTTTTACTTAGATGTGTAGAACCAAAAGGGGAAAGCAGAACACATGCAATTTTCTCTTTTCAAACAATTAAATCTCTCCAGCAATGACATTTAATAATTTACGAAGTAGTTGTAAATTTATCTTTAAAGTTATTCTTCAGAATTTTTCGTAATTCGTAAATGTCCATAATTCTGGAGAGGTTTTTTTTGTCAAATAAAGTCCATTACAAATTTATCAACTTCCATCCACACAAAAAATTGACAAATTTGTAGAGCAGTGCAGAGTGCCACTGAAAATTGAACTGCGTGCCACATGTGGCATGTGTGCCGTAGGTTGCCAATCCCTGCTCTAATCTTTCGCTGTATAAATCAAAAAGCATATCTAGAGCAGTCTCAAAGTTGCATCCAAAATCATGCCTTCTTCGCGAACTGATCACTTTCTGCCTTTCTTATTTCTTTATCTCCGAAGGAAGCCCACCCCGAATCGAAAGTTGTCGATAAAGCGCAGATTAGCGCTCTTTTATCGGCCCTTTAAAATCCGATGGTTATCAATTATGACAAAGACAAAAGAACTCACAGTCAGATAGAAACCCTCCTCTCCGTCCCTCGACAAATTGACTTTTACCGCAATCGAAACAGATGATCAATTTACGACAGGGGCATTGTTACCGTGACATTCAAACAAACATTTTAATTAATGTATATTTTTCATCGCGACTCTATTCGAATGTGCCTGCATCGATGCGAAGCTAAATTTTCATCACCCCCTCCCCCCGTTCTCTTTTCTCAAACTCAATCGCGAATCCTTCAAATTACAAGCACGGGTCTCTCCGTCGGAGGAATATATTTTTCTTTTTTGGGAAACAAAATTTTCATCGTCTTCAGTTCGGAGAACAAAGAGCATAATAATCATTCTTTAAAGCACAATAATCGATTTAACAAGATATGTAAACCGGCACGGCGGCCTTATAACGGATTACTTAGCGTCGAAAATTTTATTGTTTTAATACGTCCTTTTCATTTGCGGTCGCAGGGATACATGCTTCCTCCGTAAGATAATTTAATTAAGATATAAGGATATATATATAGATAGATATGTATATATATATACACACATATATAGGGTGGGCAGGGGGAGGGTAGTTCACGTATGGATATATATTAAAAGAGCTTTCTGAAGCTCGAAAACTGTCGATACGTTTGTTGTTAAAGGCAAGAGTGTCGTGTCAGAAGAAAATGGCAATTTTGTCTGCAGCGCTCTGCCTGTGACACCATGTACATTTAATTAAGTTATTGCGTTTTAACGGGAACGAAGCGCGGAAATAGTTTTCTAATTTTCAAGGTAAGCTAAGAAAGATATTTTGATTACGGGGGAGAGAAAATATCGAGCTTTTACTTCGGCATTTAAATTACTTCAACCGACCCCCTCTCTCTCTTTCTCTCTTCTCTTAACTTTACTCTGGTGTGTGTGCGCTTTATTAAGAAGTTGTTTCCGTTAAAAATCAATAGAGACGTAGGAAGGGGAGGTTTCGAGTTCGATTGATTTAAAAATGTTCTCATCCCGCTTTATTATAATAAAGGCGCGGTAAATGATTACATAGCTGATTAAGGCAGTTATTTTCTTCGAGTGTTGCCTGGGGTGGGGAGCGCACTCGTTTTATCGTCTGCCGTCTTCCTCCCTCCATCCCCAAGACCATGCTTCATCCCCTATGCTCTATTAATTCATCTTTCAATTTGAGCCTTGTTTGATAGTTGATATACTCACTTGAGTCTCTGGTTTCTAATTTTTTCCCTCTTTCTTTTAATAAAATCTTTTTTTCCCTTTTCTATGCATCGGGCATTCTGACCGAAAATGATAGGAATTTTTTTTAATACCTTCTTTTTCCCCCCTTGTATTTTCCGATGCGAATGATGTTTTTGAGGTCCTTAGGGAAAATTATGCTTCATTTAAATGAAGTAAAGAATTAGAACGGGATTGAAACAATTATGTTTTTTATGTTCAAATAAAATGTGCAGATTGCTTAGACAGAGAGGGAAAAAAATTCATTTACATAAAATATAAAAAAGTAGAAGAAAATTACTTTTTTTAAAAATGTTATCGACTGGTTTGGAGTATTTAATAATTAGCCATACTGGCTAGTTGAAAAAGGAAGAAAAAATAAATAAAATATGATATTTTTTTTCAGTTTATGTAAAGCAATTGTCGAATAAGTTTGCGATTAACAGAAATTGAAGGAAAATCACCGATTGCAATATTTTAATGAATTCTGAGACTTACATTTTCTCCTACTATGCGTATGTTTTAATTCATTTGTTCGATTTCTGATGCAATCATGGTAATGCATAATATACTGAATATTTGTATCTCAAAGATTAATTAATTTCTATAGTAATAGCTTTCGAAAAAAAATACTGTTTGAGACGGACCTCATAATTTTAAATTAAGAGTAAAGTGGCTTTTAGAATTAAAATTTCCAGCAAATAAGCTGAAAACCCTTTTAGAAATTTCGAAAAAAGCCGTTTAATCAAGAATTTCAAATTCGAAAAAAAAAAATGATTTTTGATTTATATTTTTTGAAAATAAAAAGATAAGCCTTTTTTTACCTAACAAATGTGAAATTAAGTATCGGAAGGTTTCTTATATAAAAAGAACTTTGAGTGCAACTAACGCTGTTTAAGACGCAGTTGATTATATTAACTTCAATGAGCCTTACTAGTGACTTACTCTAGGTGTTGGGCCAAATAACTGATAAAAGTAACGCTGTCGCAGTGGTAATCCAGTGCTCGTGCGGCATTATAAAGCAAAAATTAGAAACCCATCAATGTTTTCTTCGATTGCAAATACTTTAATTAAATAAACGTAAATACAAAAAATAAACAAAAGCGTAAATAAATGTTTTTTCTAAGCAAATTTAATTTGGAAATACTAAATACCACTGTTGTTCCAAAGAAATAAGTAAATAATAACAGTTTTAAAAGAGAGATTATACGTGAGGGAGACCGCGGCTTGTTTTAAATTTGAAGCTACACGAGGGCTATTGACGACGGACCTCGCAATTATAAATAACAGTCAAGTGACGAGGATGACACTTAAACTGGCACTTCATTCTATAAACTTCCACACCAGGTCAACGTGAGAACTTTGAGTCTTGGCAGATTTAATGGGAAGCAGGAAAAAGAAGACGAATGATTTAGTTGAGTTCTATATATATATATATCAAATAGCACCATCTTACATATACAACTAGTCACTCCACTACTAGATACTAAAACTTGCAAAATGAAGAGCATTACCACTATTTCTATACATATTAGATGTTGTTCACGTCTTTTGTTTAATGCTTGCATTTTGATCTTACTGTATTTTTCTAACTAAGATTTGCTTTTTTTTTTTTTTTTGCTATCCAGGACTAACTTATGCAATATGCTTCAGTACAAATACATGATAGGACAGGAATTGTCATATATTTTACACGTCATAGAGAGAGACAAAGTACCCAAAGCTCAACATATGGCTGACTGAAGATTATAGAGCAATAAACATATTGACAATTATTGATTCATATTCTTTAACCAATGTTCAAGATTTTGAAAAATTATTTTAAAGTAAAATAATTCTTCCGAAGCTTGATAGTGAGCATGCATATCATTATATACCAATGCACGGCATACTAATATTTAAAACCATGATAACTATCTCATTTGACGTCTTTTAATATCAATGTTTAATTTTTGGAAAATATAATTCAGATATTTCATTTTTTCAAATTTTAAACTAAACTAAGCTTAGTGGTGCAACAGCCTATAAGGGCCAAGGCCTACTGTGCCCATCTCAGTTTGCGTGAACTTTGGCGCTGAGGTGCATGAGCAGATGTTCCGTTTAGGTAATTTGTCTGACACGATTTTTCAGATTTTGTTATACTTAAATCGATATTTAAAATTTTATTGATAAAGAGGCAAAGTATTGGAAAACTCTCAAATGAATTCAATGATTACGCACTTGTTAAGAAATTATGTTTTACGGCATCTTGTTGCTAAAAATGGAACCAGATCCCCATTGGAGAAAGCAGAAGCAATAATTAACTACAAAAAATCAGATACTCACAAAAATTTGTGACAGTTTTTTTTTTGAATACTTAATTCTTAACACAGATTCCAGCTACGAGAAGGAAATTTTTCAAAGTTTTCAAAAAAATTTATCAGTAATTTTTTTTTAAAGTTTTCAATTTTTCAGTTCTGATGTGTTGCTATGTTATTCATTTTTAAAATGACCTTCAAGGTAAGATAAATTTTAATTTTTACAAAAACTAGAGCACTTCATCTTAGCTATATGAAGTTGCTTAAAAAAACAGTGATTATATTAACACAAGGGGCTGTAAATTTTGTAATAAAACAGTGATTGATAAATCTGATGTTTAAAACACTTCTACTATTATACAAAATATACACAAAAAAATTTCAGTTAATTATTTTCAAACCTTTTTTTAGCAATCGCTGCCCCCGTTTGAGCATTTGAAAAGAACACATTTCGAGTAAAACGCGTTTTTTAAAGTATGACATATCTTGCTTAAAGTAATGGCATCTGCTTTTACTAAAACACTTGTAGTTTTTGTTGAAGTGAACGGAAAATTATAAACTTGGTATTTTTATAAAGCTAATAAGATGGCCTATTAAATAAAATCATAAAAAATTGCTAATTTTTGGCAAAATTCCGAATTTTAGGGTAGTCGGATATCTTAAGGAAAATGGACATGTCTATTGATATCGTAATTAGTAGTTATTTTTTTGTAAGCACAGTTAGCACCTTACTATTAAGATTCAAACTTGCAGTTCAAATTCAATGTGAAACACAAATAACCGTGGTTTTTTTTATTTGTAAATGCAATCTGTTTATAAAAATCGATTTATAAATAAATTATTCAAAGTAACACATTAAGATATTCATTTATTTATCGCAACCTCGAACTAAATCAGTTCAATCATCAATAATGCAAATATATGATTAATACAAATTAGCTCCCTTGTAAAACCATTTATTCCTGTATTATGTAAAAGACCCGATATGTGTATGAAAAAAAAGTAAATGCAAAACTATACAATTAATTTTTTAAAGATATTCAGTTCCAGGAATTTTGTATTCGTTGTTAATTTATGAGTGTAAAGCGCGCACAAAGGTGTTTTACACTCACATAATATATCCCACAGTGTTTATAAAATGAGCTCCCAGTTTTAAATAATATTAATAAGTAATATTTTCAATAAATTAAATGTAATAAAATTCTTGCAATGTAAAAGCAACTAAAATGATTTTGCTTACGTCTAGAGCCCCTTTATATCTCTAAGAAAATGTCTAGACTACAGTCTGGTTCTGTTCGCGTAGGCTGCAATGTGTCAGGTGGAGCTTTATTGATGTATTCTTTAAGCTCTGAGGAAAAAATTTTACTTTTATCTTCTGCTTAATGTCCTCTATTAAGTCCAGTATAATTAACGAAGGTACTTTGACATCAAAAAATATTCTTAAGCAACTTTTTCAGTATTATTTGATTTTAAAATTTTACATAGGTATCGAGCAGACTTTTACGCAACAAATGAACAGATTCTGCATATGTAGTAAAATATTTAATTTGAAAAGGGGAAAAAAGAGAATTTACAAAATCAGTCTTTTTTTCCTCTGAAAATAACATTGTAATTCGTCGCCATTTTCCCACATTTTTTAAAGTTTCTTTTTAATGATAAATACTTTTTTTAGCTTAAGTTTGTTTTACGGTATATTTACTTGTTTGCTAGAAAACTCTTAATTTTTGTCTGACTGAAAGTCCTCTTAACGCAACCAGGGGCTTCATAATTTTGAACAATGGTTAGATGACGAGGTCGACACCTGAGCTGTCACCCCACCCCCTTATCCTGCTAAGTAAGGTATTCGGTTACCCCTTTTTAATATCCCTACTAACGTGAGGTATTCGATAACTCGAGAACTTTATATGCATACGTTATATGTAACGTATGCAAATTATACTGTAACGTGTATTGTACTGTAACCAGTTACTCATTGGTTACAACACCACAATTTTACCGTGGTCTCAACACCACTAGATATGTAAAATCAACACATTGATTTAAGTGTTGAACTCATTCGTGTGTATATGCCATTCGTTCTAGTATAAAATAATTACAAATTCAAATCATTAAAAAAGGAATTAACTTTAAAATTTTTTAAAATTTCGTAAAAATTTCAAAATCTTTTTATTAATTTAGTGTAATAACCTAGTTGAAAGCTGAAGGGGTATTTTTCAATTAAAAAAAGCCTGACAATATATGTCAAATTTTTTTATAAAACCCATTTTCATCAAAGTCCGTCTATGTCAGGGGTGGGCAGACTTTTCCAGGGTACGGGCTACTTCTAATTTTCTTCAGGTGTTGCGGTTCACCCGATGACGTAGTTGTAGTGAGCTAAAAGAAGGCCTACAATACAGCCGAGCCTCTATTTTGCGAATTTCTCTTGTGGCCGCGGTAGCCTAGTGACCAAGGTAACGGACTCGTGGCTGGCGTGCCATGAGTTCGAGCCCAGTGCCGCTGAAGACCCACCGTGTAGGGAAGAGATGCACGTTAAATCTGTTGAGAGCTCAAACGTCCTCCCGTTGGTGTAGTAGTTAGGAGAAGGGGTGCCAGATCGGGTGTCGTCCTCGTCACTTGACCATAGTTCAAAATTACGAGGTCCGTCACCAAAACCCCTCGTGTAGCTGAAAAGTGTGACGTTAATATTCGCTCTCACTCACTTTGCGAATTTCTCTATTTCACGAACTTTTTCCTGGAATTAAGAAAATTTTACGAATTTCTTCGAAAAATAACCTCCAAATAGAGCGAAACACATTTCCTATTTAACAAACTTTTTTTTCTCGTGGTTCGACTTTTTTTCTCCGTATTTTTAAAATATTTCCAAGCTTTCGTATGATGAAATGATTATTAGGTCTTAGTGAAGGCGGTCGCTCTAAATTATCTTGGCGGTCCACCGGTCGATCGCGATCGACTTAATGCCCACCCCGGGTCTATGTATTTTACCTGCAAGATTTCTTTCGCAACACTTTTGCGTGTGGCTTAATATATATACATCCCTGCTACTTGATTTATATATTTTTCAAGTTTTCTAACCAATTATTTTAGGATGATCAGTAAGAAATTGGTAAAATTATAGTTAAGAAATAAATCAAACAAAAACGTATTTCCTCATTTCCTAAGCGCTGTGTGAGGGGATTTTTATTTATTTAAAATAAATTTTTAAAAATTTCCATGTAATAGAGGGATTTTAACAAAAAGTACTCAAAATTATATATGAGGGCAACAATGCAAAGTAATTATTTGAAAACTTAACATGGTAAAAGAGTTATCCCCTTGCATACGTTCATTATATCAAAAAAAAAAATGTTCCTATTTTTTGCAGGAAAGGATATAATCAAAGAAAAACTTTATTTTACAGAATAGTAATATTCTTCCGAATCTGAGCCTTTTTCTGGAATAACGAGTAATGCTGCACACTAAATGTAATCGAACTCCTAAGCCCTCATGCTCGAAAGTTAGGAGTGGTCGCAGTAGCTTAGTGGTCAAGGTAACGGACTCGTGGCTTGTGTGTCATGAGTTCGAGCCCAGTACCACTGAAACCCGCCATGCAGGGGAGCGATACACGTTAAATCTGTCGAGAGCTCAAACGTCCTTCCGTTATTGTGGTAGTTAGGAGAGGGGATACCAGTTCAGGCTTCGTCCTCGTCACTTGATCGTGGTTCAAAATTACGAGGTCCATCGCCAAAAGCCCTCGTTTAGCTGATTAGTGCGACATTTATATTCACTCACTCGAAAGTTAGAAGAGGGTGTTGCTGACTGAGGTTTCAGTCTCATCTTTATCATGATTTAAAATTACCAGGTGATTCATCAATATTCTTCGCGTTGCTCTATTGTGTTATTAAAACTCAAAAAGAAACAATTCCATTTAAAATAATAAACACTGAATTTGCCTGCACTTGGTAAAAATTGTCGTAGAATTTTTAACTATGGCATAAACAAAAGGCCATAGTTAAAATCCATCTATTATTTTTGCATAAAATTGATACCATGTTACAACAGGTTATTCAGCCTAATCTTAACAAAATATTTTCATACAAATTTTGAAACATAAAGCATTTATGTATAACATAATAATGGTACTAACTTAAGGTATCCGACTGGTTGCGACAACTTTTTTTAAAAAAAATGGAGATATGTGGATTTTTTTTTGTGTTTTTAGATTTTTTTAGTACATTTAAAGAAAAGTATGCTAAAATTTTTTAAGAAGGGAAAATGTACTAAAGGTTTATGAATAAATTTTCAATTTTTCAATTCTGATGTGTTGCTATGTTATTCGTCAAAATGACCTTCAGGATAAGAGACATTTTAATTTTTACAAAAACTAGAGCACTTTATCTCACTTACTATATGAAATTGCTTAAAAAAACAGTGATTATATTTACATAAGGGACTGTAAATTTTGTAATAAAACAGTGATTGATAAATCTGAAAGTTAAAACACTTCTACTATTATACAGAACTTACACAAAAAATTTCAGTTAATTATTTTCAAAACTTTTTTAGCAATCACTGACCCCGTTTGATTATTTTCAAAAAATCACATTTCGAGTAAAAAGCGTTTTAAAGCGCTTAAAGTAATGGGCACATCTGATTTTACTAAAATACTTGTAGTTTTTGTTCTAGTGAACGGAAAATGATAAACAACTTGGTATTTTTCTAAAGCTAATAAGATGGCATATAAAATAAAATCATAAAAAAAATTTCAAATTTTGGCAAAATTCACAATTTTAGGGTAGTCGGATACCTTAAGCTAAAATCACCAGGTGTTTGTACATAAAATTTAATTTGTTAAAGTTTTTAATTGAGGCAGTTTAGCAAGTTTAAGTTCTTATTGGGCGAATTTTAAAAACCATATTATAGTATTGTAATATGTTTATTATAATCTAGTTTGGTACATCTTGGAAATATTCAGTTTTATTTGCAATATTTGTTGTCAGAATACTAGTATTTAAAAGTCTAATCGCAGTATCCGTGGAGGGATAGCTTTTAGGTATATAATTTTCAGTAGTATTCTTTCTCTTCCAAATATTATTTCTCATAGCAACCTGCGAAAATTTTGACCGTGGCATTTTCTCAACAGGAAAAAATTAATGAAAATTTTCTAAGTTATATAAACTATTTTTTATAACAAAAATTGGCCTTGAGATCAATCTCAATTAAGTAACTATGAAAACTAAAAAAAAAAACTCCAAACATACTGAAGTAGAAATGATTTTAGTTATGAAAATTGGAATTAATAACCACTTTCACACTGAAAGAGTTGACTGTGCTCAAAAACATTTCTAATTAATTCAATTTAAGAGTGGAAAACTGCTTGAAAATGAAACCGATACCAAACCTATCCTCAGAAAACTTCAAATATCTTAAAAAATTAATTTGTTGTTAGATCTGAAATATGGTGGCAAGCTTCCTAATAATATAAACCACCAGAAAATGCCCCCCTCCCAAAAAAAAATCGGTATTTGTGAAATTTTTAGTGTACCGTGTAGCGGTAAGAAAAGTGTGCCATATGATTTTTATTTTCATTTTAAGGAACCAGAAAGATGCTTTTGAATTTTAGCAACACAATCATACATAAAAGAATTTTTTTATTAGCAATTGTAACGAGACCAATAAGGCTATAAGAATTCCCGGATCGAATTTGAACTTTTTCAATACACAACTCCACAAATAAAACCGGACATCATTTCAAGAGCCCCCAGGGAGACCATTTATCTAACCGCCATTCCGCAATTTGCCTTACCTCCTTAACAGGACCCATATCTATACCAGCATCTATATCTATATCTCTACACGTACACACATACCCCTCCCCCTAAGTTCCCAAAGGTCTTGCTGAGCTTAACATAACAGTTCATCTTCTGAGGTCTTTTCTCTCAAAGCGACCCATTTTTAAATCCCCCATCTCGCTCTCTTTCTAGCGCAATGTCAGCAGAAGTCCTCAATGCTAAAAAGGAATGGAAGAAGTAATATATAATAGAAAAAAAAATTCTCTCCGTAGGGTGGTCCTGACCCCCTAGGGCAAGTCATCAACTCGAGTGGATCACTGAAACGAAGAACATATAGGTTCCTCAGTTCGATTGATAGGTAACGAGCAAGGGGATCTTAGCTCTTACCGGTGAAGTCCCATTAGAGACTGAAAGAAGAATTGTCCGTTTTTATAACGGCCCGAGTAGGAAGAGGAATAAATAAAAAAGAAACGGATGTTTTTACTTCTTTTGTCCTGTAATAAAGGGAGGTAAAAAAAGGGTGGGGAGAGGTGCTGCATCTCATGTACTGTAACGATGAAGATATGCAGGGTAATCAGAAATGAATGACCCGATTACAAAATTTAATAATTCCTGATGAATAAACAGAAAAGGGTTATTAATATGTCATTTTAAAGATAAAATATGAAATTTTGAGTTTGTAATCTTGTTTTTGTCCAATAGGTGGCAGAAATGTTGTGATCAAGATGTTTTTGAAATTGTGAATAGAAATGGAAATGGTGTCGCAGTGGGAGAAGACATTTTGTGTGCTCTTGTTTGCAAAATGTCTGTCAGTAATCACGGTTCAGCGTGAATTTCGGAGAAAATACCATAGAAATGCACCGACATCTAAGAGTATAAGAAGGTATAAACAGTTCCAGGAAACTAGATGTCTGTGTAAAGGCAAGAATCCAGGGCGAACAGGTTCGCAAAGATATACAGGTGACTAAAGGAAGTCTCATTGAACACTTACTTGTGAAAACAAATTTTACTTTAAGTCAAGAAACGTTACATACGAAAAAATTTTATATTTAATCTTTACTATGACATCTTAATTATCATTTTCTGTTTATTCATCTGGGAATTATTAAATTTTGTAATCGGGTCGTTCATTTCTGATAACCCAGTATTTTGTGTGAAACTTATATACTTTTACAAGCAAGGAGATTTCAAACACTTGACACAATTATTTACGCATGTGTCCTTCTGAATGAAAGAAAATCTTAAAATTTTGCATGTAAAACAAAAAGGAAGGAAAATTACAATGCTAAGAATGCGTTCACCTCGATTTTGATAATATGTTGATTTTCTTTGAATGTCACATTAATAATGAAAAAGTAGCTTTTCTTGAGACTACCAATCAGTGGGGCTTTTTTTTTAACTTCCTGTGATATCATAGTCAGATGATACTAAATGCAATTACGTTTTTCCAGCCAATTACTTCATTCGCTTCGCCGTTGCCAACTTTTGCTATTTATAAAATCTTTCATTTAAGAGAAGCACATACTTGTCCTCAGCAATAACGCATATAGGTAAACAAATTTTTTTTATTTAAGAGTACGCGCATAATTTTTTTTTAATTTTGAAAAATTTAATGTGTGTGTGAAAAATCTTTAATAATTAAACATCTTCCCGCAATAATTACATTTGAAATTATATCTGAAATTTATAAAGCGAACGTTGCGTACAAGTCAAATGTCAGTTTTGAATTCAATGGGAAACCTGATTACATTTACCTTGTGATCGTCATGTATTAAGTCCATTGACGAAGATTAGTTATAAGTCCTCCCTACTACTCATAAGATACTTTTTGGAACTATTTAGATATCATAAATCCTCGACTTCTGAATTGTGTGGAGAACCTTATTATTTATTAAATCTCAAAACTTCTTTAAACCAATTTTTTAACATGCACACTATTTATTGCCTAGTGTTAACTGAGATGGAAAAAGTTTCTTTTCGTTATAACTGTAACTGTAGCTTAACGACAAATATAACATTTTTGATTACATTGTGAACATATTTCATTAATTTATTTTCGACTTCATGAGATATACATTTTTTGAAATTAATAATATAGTTTTGCATTTTCTCTTAGATTCTGAAATAGTATTTGCATTTTAAATTTACTTGATGCTTGAAAGTAGGCATTATTATTTATTTTAATTAAAAGTAACTTGCTTTCGATGATAAATGTAAAAATTGTCCAGTTTTTCAAGATTTTGGATTAAATATAAGAAAATATATATAATTATTAAAAAAAATGTAGGTTTTTAATAGTTTATTGTTAGTTGAATTAATTAGTATTGAAAGTATAGACATAAATTTAAGCATCTTGAAATAGTTTTTCATGTATGAATAAATACAATTTAACAACACAATTGAAATTCTCAGTAACAAATAATTTTAAACGATATATGTATATCAGTGTTTCTCAGACAGTGGGGCGTGCCACCTAGGGGGCGTGATAATACTACAAGGGGAGGGGCAAGTATATCGAAAAATCGAAAACAAAATATTATTTAAAAAAAAACTATTAAATTACTAAAAGAAAGCGAAACAAAATAAATTCTGCATAATAAGAAATAAAATACACATTTACACTGATACAATACACTGCACAATGTGTTTCATAATTAATTTAACAGTACTAAGTTAAGAACAAGTTTAATAATTACTTGTGACCATATGGGTATATTATAAAATTATATGCAAAATTTAATACTTATTCTTATAATTTGTACTGTTTATAATTAAAGTCGTATTGTAGCTTTAGCCTCAAAGTGCATTATTATTGATTTCAATACATTGTTATTGTATAGAGGAGAGAACGATGAAAATTATGATTGAAAATTGGGTCACAAGTATAGAAAGTTTGAGAAGCACTGATGTGTATGCAATAGAAATGTACAATAAGGCATAATGAATATAGTAGGGGTGGCAAATCTTTTTGGAAACAGTGCCACTATTTGATAAAAAATAATTATGCGTGCCTCTTGCAACTTTTCCAACAAACAAATATAGAATAGTTGAAAACTGTTACTAATAGGTTTATTATGGGATTTTTAAGCAAATTGTTCATTTTCAATGCGTCTATGTAGTCGAGATTTAAAAATAACACAATAAATAAGACGAAAATACAAACTTAGGTTTTATTGCTAATAAACCTTTTATAAGTTCAATCAGTTAGGTTATGTATAGAATAAAAATGAGTAACTTGAATCATTTAATTCAAAATAATTATTAAACGCCCAGTACTTACTTAATTAGGCTTTTGAATTACTACTTTTTTTTTATAAAATCATCTATATTAGGATTAGCTTTTGCGGATGCTAACAAAATTAGGTTATTATAGGTGCACATCAGCTAGTTTTGAGTGACATTTATTTTATTATGTCCTTAGCAGAAAATGGTTATTGATGTGTGTAACATCTTTTTATATTATTATATTTTCATAAATTTTTAAAAACTTTTTCAGTAAGTCTTCGCGCGCCACTGTTAAAACTCTCCCGTGCCACACTGTGCCGTGGGTTGGCCACCCCTGGTATATAGTAATTCATGTATGCATTCGTATAAAATCATAGATTCGGAAATAAAAATATTTCTTAAATAAAAGGGTGAGGGAAGAAATGCAACTTAGATTTAAAAAAAGGGAGGGGGAGACATGAAAAATATATGACATATCATGAAATCTAAACTCATGTAAAAAGTATATCAAACTAATTTGATTTTGAATTGATGAGTATCAATTAATTTCTGAAAATATAAAGTACCTCTTTTGTTTGAAAGGAGTTATTGACTATTAAATTCTCTTGGTTATTTTTGATAATACAAAAATACATTTAAATAAAGAACATAATAAATTTTGTTTCATATTGAATTTACAAGAATTGAAAAATGATATTTCCGAAGAAAATATAATGCAATGTAACAAAGAAAGATAATATTAAACTAATAAAACCTTTCGTTGTGCTCTTATTATTGTGCCTTATAAGAATGCATTAATAACCAAATAAGTAGAAATAAAACTATTTTATAAATTTTTGCATTCTCTTGTGTACTTACTTGAAATTAAATAATATTTATTCATAAAGTATATTGTTACCTACAAATGAATTGAAGCACACCTTTAATAAAAATATTCCGCTCTCAAAAGCCCAAAACCATTTCGCGTTAGTAACAACACGAAAAGAATTTTTCACAACAACTGGTCGACAATAAAAATTTTCATTCCCCATTACGGAAATTAACGTTTTGATAAAATTTTCTTAAAAAGCACCGTCTCAATTTCTGTACGCCCCCTCCACCGGCAATGTGCTATCGTTAGCGCAAGACGGCGAAACGCGCTGGAAAAAGGAAACCCTGTTAATTTGAATTCGCTTATCATCGCTTAAATCTATTAAGACTCACTCCGCGCTACTTTTTCTCCCGTTTTTCTACTCCTCCTTTTCCTTTTTTTTATTCTTCTTTTATACATATCCAGGATGCTCCTGTGCACTCCCTCCCCATATAGATATATACACCCCCCTGGCTTCTCATTTCCAAACTTCTTTTCATTATTACCGAGCTTCAAAAACAAATTACATGAAGAAGAGGATAGGGAAGAGATAGGGAATTAGTGAGGGGATTTCTCCTCGGACGTAGAAATTTTCGCTAAATGTAGGGTTAATAGAGGGAAAAGAGGGGGGAAAAGCGTGAGACTTCATGTGGTTTGTTCGAACTTAATTGAGTTGGAATACGCAGATGAAAGAACTGTAGAAGCCCGATGCTTTTCCCGACTTATCTTTTTCGCATTTAACGGGACAGTTAATAGACGTGAAAAACGTTAAATGTCCCCATTTTCTAGTTAAGTTCAGGGTTTGTGGCTTTTTGATTTTTGGGCAAACGATCCAATTGGGCCTCAAATTACTTCGGGTCGCCCTATTTGTGTTTCGCCTTTAATAAATTACATTTTGTCATCAAAATAATCATCTTGGAGTGGAATGTAATATCTGACGGTTTATGATTTCGGGTTAAAGTGGCCGATGGAAATTCTGAGAGACTGTGATAGGGCATTAAATGAGAGTTTGAAGTTGTTTCGATTGTGGTTTTATTTTTGATTAAAAGTGTAATGGCGATATTAAATTTGGCATAGATTAGAGATTTGAACTAAAGTCATTGTTATTCATGGGGCCTGGAAATTTCTGCAACTTATTCATAATGTAATCTTGATTTTCGCCAATGTTGTTTTTAAAGAAACTGGTTTTTAATCCTGTAAAAAATATTAAAATCACAGTCTCTTTTATTTTTTATTAGTATCTTTTGGATAAAAACTATTATATTATGATTAGTTAACTTCAGTAATTATTTCATTATTAACAGTTTAAGCAGGAGGCAGTTTTGGTAAGGAATACATTTCTATCGTAGAAAATCTGTTTATATGGCTTAAGATTTATTGTTTAGCATGCCATTTGACAAATTAAAGTACCTCCTTTTACATTATATACCTTACTAGCAGGTACATCTGTTCTTTGCACAGGGGAATTGAAAAATTAAACAAAACAGATTGAAGGATAAAGAAGTTTTTAATGAGTTAATTTTACGTGAATTGCAAATTAAACAACAACAACAAAAAAAAAGCTTTGTGCATATCTCAGCTAAACAAACAAAAAAACATACTTATTAAATTTTAAGTCTGAAGATCTAATAGCAGATGAAAAGGATTTTTTTTATTTATAGCGCACCGTAACTCTCTTGTGAGTCGATTTTTGAAAACACCTTCCTAAGCTAATCTCTGCTCAGCAAAAGTAACACATTGTTATAAATTTTGTGTAATGAACGCTTAAAATAGTGTAAATAATTTACATCTGGATGCGTAATACGTTAAAATTACTTTCTGTTGTATTTATTTTATGTTATAATATTCTCAAGCAACGTCGTTCCTTACATTATAATGGCGATTCAATGGAAACAGAGCGAAATGTTGGTGATTGAGCCAAGATTGCATCATTTTTGGAAATCACTTTGGGAAATTGGCGATTGATTGAACGGTGAAGTTGCTTTGCTGTAGCGCCACTTGGTGGGGAGCTGCAACAAAGAGGATAGTATAAAAACCTTCTCCACAAAAATATACATATACATGCTAATTTTCATAGGGATCGGTTGAACGGTGTTGGAATGATGCGATTTCAAAAATACAAACATCCAATTTTATATATAGAGATTATAAAGTATTTGAGAAACAACCACCCATCTAAAAGCAATACAAGTATCTGTTCAAAGTATCTACCCTACAAGATTGATTATCAACGTAGAACAAGAAACACGAGGATTATTGGCTTAATGCTTGCTTATCATAATTTGAACAACGATCCTGATGAATGATATCTCAATTGGCACTTCGCTCTCCAAACTTAAACAATACTCGCAAGGAAAGACTTGGAGCCTTAATGGACAGCGTACTGCCACGCGTTCAGCAACCACGGCTCTTTTCCGCAAGAATTAAAATATAATAAAAACATAATTTTTTTTTATTTTAGAGATTCACTTAGTGGTTTTAAGGTATTCGAACACGTTCGGAGTACTTTTAACAAAATAGCATACTAAAACATTATAAATGCTCTTTTAGGACTCAATACCAATAAATATTACAATTCAACTATCACAATTTATAATAAATTACCTGAATTTTACAAAAATCACAATTATAAGTGAAATTTTAGCAATATTTTTGAAAAACTTCAAAGCAGTTAGAGAAAAAAGTAATAAACATATATTAGTAAAAGTATTACTAAAACAAATTAGATGCAGTTATCTAGAAAATGTACTAAAATTTTAATTTTTTATTAAGATTTGAAAATTTTAGAGCTGATTGAGTAAACCTTATAAGAAATGTTTCATTCTTTATGATACCATTATTTAAATAACAAGCCATAACTCAAAAAGCATTCATACATTCATACAATAAGAAATATTTTAGTACATTCTCTAGGAAATAACATAAATATCAGGTTCAAAAAGTTTTATAGAAATACATTTGTAATATTTTGAGTTATCAGACTCGCCATGATAGATTTTGAGCAATTTAAATGCCCACTTCTGGTAGATCAAAAACCCACTTCCGGTTTTTCTAACTTTATAAAATGGATTGTAACTTGGCCTCTAGGTAGCGAAGAAACAAAACAAAGTATGTTTCGTAAAGTCAAAAGATAGCTCAATTCAATAAAATAAAAAACAAAAATATTTGTCTTGACTGAATTTGGTCATTTTCAACGGTGTTCGGATACCTTAAGTTATGTATAGACTTTTTATGAAAGAATACCGATTCATCAGGAGCATTTTATTAAAATCACAATAAATATCACGATAAAGAAATGTTTAGATTTTGGGCGTTACACATTTCCGTCTATATTGTAAGCTTTTTGTGAGTACACTTTTTAACAGTTTTTAAGGGATATGAATGGTTTATTATCTAAATTTCTATATCGCATGTATAAGTGCGGACTAACAAATATGAGAGGAATTTAAAGGGAAAAAGATATGAGTTTGTTTATCTTTTCAATCTATACGTATTTATAAATCTATCTACGAATTTATCATGGATTTCTGGACTTCTGATAAAGATAGCTTTTTCTAGAAAGTTTGCTATTTTGCATTCATGGGTTTACAACTCTATTATGGTAAAAAAATTGCTATCATTAAGGAAATCAAATTAAACTATATGACATGTATTCCTGAAATATATGCATTCCAACTAATTTGATCGACATAGGTAAGAATAACGTCATCTATCGCCAATATAAAGCGGAAGATTGTACAGCGTGTTTCTCATTCGAAAGTGGCATTTGAATGTTGGTTGTTTGAGGGAAAGTCGCCTTAATTGTCCTATAAGAAGATGGATATCCTACCGGTATATATATCGGAACTTAACTGTGATCGCGAGGATTATGATTTATTGTTTTATGAGCTCAAAGCCCTCCCATTGGCGTGGTGTGGTAGTTTGGAGAGAAGTGACAGCTCAAGTCTTCTTCACTTGACTGTGGTCCAAACTTTGGAGGCCCTTCGAATTGTCTATGCTGTTTAAGAGTGTGACGTTAATATAACTGTCACTCACTTACCAGTTATAAGAGAAAATATTGCAATCTTCGTTACGCAAGGAGTCTTGGATTGTAATTAATTTAGTTAACAATTACGTGTTTTTAAAAATCTAGCGCACTCCTCGTTTATGATATTGGATGAACAGTAAGTCCTTTTTAATATAATTCACATGCCGTTCTACCTTATACTGGAGGGATCCACATATTAATTATTCACAAATGTATTCTTTTATAAATATGGTTGGAAAATAATTCAATATAGAACTACTATATATATATATATATATATGTAATAACCTAAATTGATATTTACTCATAATTTGAATCTCGTTTATTATAACATCTAATTCATAAATCCTAATACTCTTATTGCGAAACGTGTCTCAATTGATCTTTTTCTAAAGCATTGGAAACGTTATATTGGTATATTACTGATTCTTTAGACGAATTTTGATAGTTTATTCGTGATTCCAAGATCTCTAACAGCTTTCATGCAACTTAGTAATAGGGATTAATATCCCTAAAAAATCATCTCATTTCTATAAATAACTAGCTATTCCCTTCACCTAGACACATGTGAGTGTATTTTTTATATTGTGTTTTTTCCCGGTTCCTCCCTGTATATAAATGCTTGATATTTGAATAATCTCTCTCTTGTATTTTTGGCTTTATATGAGAAGCATACTCGAATAAATGCTGTGATCACGATCAAGCTTTTAATTTTTCGGCCACGACCACTTAATCACCTCTTATCAAAATGTAAATTTTTTCACTTGCAAATATATTGGATATATATATATAATCAAAATTTCTCTACAAGAGAGAGATGAATAAACATGATCAAACTGAAAAGAATTGAAATTGTAAGATAACCAGACAATAGATTTTAAATGGAAATAAGAAAAAATAAAATAATAGAGTGTTAAATATAAAAAATAGAGTTAAATATAAAAAAAAATTTAAAATAACGGAGTGTTAAATATAAAAAATAGAGTTAAATATAAAAAATTTAAAATAATAGAGTTAAATATAAAAAAAAACCATAAAAATATGGATGCTACAGTATTATAAACATTGCTGACTTAGGACAGCTTAAATATAAAATAATTTATATAAAAGTGGGTTTGAACATGTTTTGTGTCCAGTCAATCTTCCCCCTTTCTGTTAATAAAACTGAGAAAAAACCGATTGAAAATAATGGATAGAAAAACTAAATCCATTATGTGTAAAAGGTAACTTACCTAAAAGTTGCATTCAAAAATGCAGAGCCTACTCTAAATCTGAGTACAATAAACAAGTTATTGCCAGATTCTGGATCCAAATACAAAATTAAAGCATAGAAATGGCTGAAAAGTAGCACTTAGAAAAATTATGAAAATAATAGAAATAATAAATTAAGAATTGTAAACATACTACCATTATCTTAGGGACACTAAAATTATATGATTTAAAAATATAATAAATTAAATTTAAAAAAATCTAATAGAACAAGTAATTTGATCTAAAATTAGAATTTGGAGGTACCTATATCTATCTCCCGAAAATAATAAATTTATAAATAATAACCTATAAATAAACTGCTGAAAATTTAATCTTACTATTTAGAATTTCTTTTGAAACATCTATTAATAAAATTAATTGGGTATTTTGAATTAAACAGTCTTAGTAAAATTTTTTGTGCTTTTATTTTTCTGATTTATTTGAAACTAGAAATTTATTGTCAGTGAAATTAATAAAATATTTCTGAATATAGAAACATGTATATACATCTCCCAATGTGTTCTTTATAATATTGAAATTCAAAGTCTTCTAGTTTATCCTAAATATTAGTAACTATGTTATTATCTTTCAAATTTAATTTCATATCGAGAAAATTGGCTCATAGTTTTACTATTTGTCTGTATTAAATTAAGATATTGGGATAAAAATTAATGTTAGGTTAAAAGTTGGTTTGCTGCCAAAAATGATTATATCATCTATATAGCAAAATCTATATTCTGAGTTGATCAATAAACTATTTTCAAAAATAACTAAATATAAATTGACAAGATCAGTTGCAGGGCCAACCTTGTAGCAAACCTTTAATCTGTTGATAATATTTACCATTAAGATATGCATAGTTCTCTTTTAAAACTAACTCAAGTAGCAGAACCAAATCTATATGTTGACATTTTATTAAATTATCTTATAAATTTACAAGTGTTAATCATATCATCAATATTAATAGAGTTAAATATTTTATATATATATATATATATATAGTTCTCATAAACTAGCTGATGAGAGATCAAATTATCAAAAACTTTATATTACGTATGTTTTCCTTCTTTAGAGATATTGAAATCGTAGTATACAATTACAAAGAATTAGGTGTTTTTAAACAAGGAAGAGACAAATTTTTCATCAAACAATGATTTAGCATTAAATTTTTTACATTCATCATAAATAAAAATTAAAAGAAAGGGAGTTATACTTATAAGCAGGATTATGGAGTCGGCAGGGAAAATGACCGACTCCTACTCTGACTCTGGAATATTAAAATTAAAGACTCCAGCTCTGACTCCAATTTTCTTATGTGTAACACAGGGTAAGCACAACAGATGGAATGATTTTAAAAAATTATACTTTCAAAACTACTGCATATATTACAATACATCATACATGAATGCAAAAAGATGTATATCCCAACAATGATAAACAATTATCGGATGATTGAAATCCAACATGGTGATAACGACAGAGAAATTTTCATATGGACTATCCATGTTCCCCAAGTTTGTTCGAGTTGCATCATTGCATTAAGAAATCGCCTTGGAAAAGAAGCACCAATCAACAAGAGCATTCTGCGAATATGTCATCAGTTTAAGAAAGCAGATTTCTGGAGCAAAAACAAAAACAGAGACCGCCAAGTGTCCAGGAAGAAGCAGTGGAGAGGGCGAGGCAAATTGTTTTTTGAAGCCAGTGGATCTCTAGAGTCTCAACCCTGTAAACATGATGCCCCAAATGGTGAAAGTTTACAAAGAAAAATTAAATTTCAAGCTGTATCATTGCAATTAAACAGCAAATAACATAGGATGTCAAATAAGCCATTACAAACCATTGATAGAGTGATGCTGCAAAGTGTACAGAACGAACTGGATAAAATATTAGACATAGATCATGTAACAAGAGGGCCACACATCAAAAATTTGTAACAAGAAAAAAACTTGGTCTATTTCTTCTTTGTGTATCTGTGTTGTAATATACAGTAATTATATTATGATTTTTAAAATTGCAGTAATCATTGTACTCATCCTATATATATATATGCATGTGTTGCAGACTTTTAAAAAAAAGTAATAGATGCTATAGAAAAAAAATTGATGGCATAGCAGATTATTTTTTTAATTTGAATTTATTATGAAATGGAAAAACTGATAAGACTTTCTTTGGAAGTGGACCGTAGTTCCAATCTGAAAATCTTCAGGGCTGAAAATAGTCTTTCTACACGAGTAGAAAGAACTGTTTCTCTGTTAGTTACTTCTTTTAACTCTTCAGGGTAGATTTGTTTGAGTTTTAAAAGAGGTGTCTTGCAAGAGAGAGCGATCATATATTTCGGTTTCTTCAGACTGTAGATAGAATCTTTTTGTGTTTTTCATTTTATATCTAAAGGCCTTTTCAATATTATCCTAATATTTTTCATAATCTTAATCATGATAAAAATAAATAAAAAGTTAATAATTCAGTTAATTATTAATTTTCATTATTAATTTCATTTCAAATTCGTTGAACAAAAAACTGAGAGTCGATTCAAAGTGTTTCCAGCATTCGATTCTTTACCAAAAATCCGTCGACCAATTCCGATTCCATGACTTAACCCTCATGGCCTGTAGCAAGGAATGTCTAAAACAAAGAAATCTAATTAATATAAATTAAATGTTTTCTTCAGTCTTTAACAAATTTACTCAAATAGTACTTATGAGACTTAATAATAAATAATTCTTTTTTTAAAGAAAATATTTTAGAATTTTTCTAAAAGTTTTGTTGCATTGGTACATTTTTTTAAAAAAAAATTATTTAGATGTATTTTTTAAAAATTTTATATTAATTAATTTATTTAAAAATTTCTATTTCATGTAGTTTGGAGCTTTTTTCTAATATCTCACCTTAACTGCTCCTAATTCAAAGCAATATTTTTCTTTTCTACAAGGACAAAAGATTTTTAATTTCATTCATAAAACTTGTTACAAAATGCTAGTGAAAAGTAAAGGGAAAAAAGCTCGACTTAATTATATAAAATTATACATGTCATATGGGGATGCGGATTATAAACACACACACACATTACAATCCACATCATCTTATAACTTATTTTTCAACGCGCTCAAAAAATCCAATTTTTATTTTTTCTATATTTTGGTTTTCTTTTTCAGCTTTCCCTTGCTGCATACGGAGCTTAAGCTTTCATGCGTTTTTCAATTATGGTTTGGAGTATGAAAGTGTTAATTGGAGTTAAACATGATCATAGTAAATTAAAATACGATACTGCCTATTTCTTAAGAAAGTCACATTCCATATCATTTTCTGATAAGGCATCTTAAGCAATCACGACATGATGTATGTATACATGCTTTTGATCTATTATTGATACTTTTTTGTTTGATTGTAAATATATTTACGTTGACAATTATTTGTTAATATAATTCAAATTTAGATCAATTTCTAGATTATTACTTATACTTTATAGAAATTTGCTCTTTACTAAACGATTTACTAAATATCTGATTAGATTAGCAGCATTAATGCCTAGAAATAAATTTTTTCATATCATATTTTTCAAACACTTTATTTTAAAATTTGCACCGTTTAATAAAGCATAAAGGAATGAATTCTGAATTGCTCAATTGATCTTTCATTGTTGAAATTTAACTATACTTCAGTGGCGGTTAAAGCTTATCTCGGGCCTGGGATTAAATCTAAAGGCCCTCTTGGACTGGTGGATCCAAGGAAAATTTGATTAAGTCAGTATTAGTCCTAGACCTCATAAGTTTCTAACCTACATGGATAAACCTGCACTGCTATACTAACATATTTAATTTCTTTATGATTGAAATTTTTTAAAGACCAATAATGTTTATTGATGATATTTATTTTAAATCTTGGACAACATTTTAATGTTGAACTTTTTATACTAATTAATAATCTTGTATATTGTGTTGGAATAATATATTTGAAATTATATACATAGTATATATAAAGTAGAATGTTGCATTTAATGTCATGAGCAAAACACGTACTGAAGGTTATTTTTATTTTACGCGGAGAACTTCTAAAAGCAGTATGATTGATAAAGTTATTGTTGATAACCAGTAGCGCGCATAAAATTTTTTTAAAAGGAAGGGTGTTCATGCTCGAAGGTCCTCCAACTCATATCATACCTCAAACAGATAATACATTGATTCTTCTGATTTTCTAACAGAAAAATTATTGAATAAATTAAATCAGTAAAAATAAATTGATTGAATTAATATAGTAGCATTAATTAATAAAATAAATTGTTAAGTAGTACTTAATTAGCTTTACGTTATATAAATATAAGTTATCACTAATCAGAAAAAGTTCATAGGGTTTTAAGAAGGTCCGGACCCCCAGGACAACACATTTGTATATCGCTCACTGTTGATAACATATTTGTAGAAGGATATTTACTTAAATGAGATAAGTTATTTTATAAAAACGTTAAGAGTACTCACAATAAAACACATTTTTAAAAGCTTAATGAAATTTTTCAAGAGGCTGTTCAGAGTTAAACCATTGTGTAAAATATATTGTTCAACAATTTCAAACAGTTTTGTGAAATATATAAATATATTATAAATTTATCACAAGTCGGAAAAATTACATTCTATCAGAAAATATTAATTCTATTTACTTTCTAAAAGTTTTTGACAAAACACCATATTTAACTTCAACACCCCACAACCATCTCCTCTCCTCATCATTAATTCCTTTATTGGAAAGTTGTTCCGAAAAAAAGTTACTCAACCAACCAATTTCTCAAATATCGTTTTTCCATCTCTTCTCCAAACTATGACCCTCACATCAACAGATTTACTACCCCGTCATTCGCCTCCATCCTCTCCCTCAAAAGATCGAGAATGAAAATCCCCGCGTCCGTTTCCTCCTCATCCACCCCCTAGGCTACCTTTTCATTCTTTGCCGAACCTCCTCGAAGCTCCCCATCTAACTCATATGACACTGCAGCACTAATGAGAGCGTGCCACGGCCGTGCCTGGAGATCCAGACGATTTCAGTAGAACTGTGAGGGGGCCAAAAATCTTTGAGTAGTAATTGCGACATTAATTGAAATAATTAAGACGGAATGGCAGTGATTGTAGTGGAAAGGAACTATTTCACAAAGAACCAGTAGAACTATTGTGATTCTCGGATAAACAGATTAGAAGGGAGGAATGGACCAGTGGTCATGAGAGAGGGGGAGATGATCTGTTTTCAAATGGTGACTACGCATGTTTTGGAATAAACATTCTGAAAATGTTATTTAGCATCATCTGAGTCACGTGTGATTGTAATTTAGTATTTTCCTCGAATTAACTCATTTACAGACCTGTTTTTGGAGATTGAATATAATTAAACTAGTTTCAAGTAAGGTTTAAACCATTTACAACAGTTTTGTTTAAATAATTTTGACAAATTTTAAAATTGAAATGATTCTTAGACTAGAGGTTGAATATTTTATTGGTGAATTGATACTTATTTTGATACTTTAAAAGCGATTAAATTACAAAATATTGCAGAGATGAATTATAAATCAGAATTTTACAAATTATTTCAAATTTTCTTACGATGTTTTTATTTTCTTGCTTCTGAGTTGGAAAACAAAAAAAAAGTATTAGAAAATGGGATTTTTGCTTTCCCAGCTAGGAAAGTAGTTTAGTTTGTCAAAGGCTAGCGTTTTAGTTTGCATGACATGGTTTTAAAAACTATTATTCCATTCTGTTGCAAAATTTTCATCTGGCAATAAATTGGTGAAAGGCTCGAACTTTGTCTACATAAGACTCGTCCATCAAATTTAAGCTTTTTTTTATCTTCATTTTTGAATATTATAATCTAACAACATTATAAAACAAAACAGGTTAGACATACACACAAACACACTTTAAGTTAATTAAAAGATTAAGTAAATAAATTTTTAAAAGATTAATGAGCAAACAAGTAAATATATAAAGTATTCACATAAGTTTCACGAGTTTTTATGATTTATTTCCATCGTATAGTCATATCGATGGGGCATAGTCATGTCTGATGAAAATATAAGAAAAGAAGTTAGAAATTCTACAATATTGATTGCATGTATTAAAAAAATGGCATTTACATATGTTGCTGCCCATTCTACTTTCTGAAAATAAGCCCCTGTACTACATTTAACGGGGGATAAATATGTAGATGAAAATAAATTACTAGTTTGCAGGTTGCACTAATTTCGATTTTCCACTTTCACAATTTAAGAAACAAACATACATTTGTGTTTTGGAAAGTGTTTTTTAATATTATTTTAATCCCGTGCATTCTATGCATGGATAAATGAACTAAAGAAAGAGATAAGAGAAGGAAAATTAGAAGAGATACAGAGGAAGAAATGATACAGAGGGACGATATATATACAGAGGAAGAGATACAGATAGAAGAGATGCAAAGAGAAGAAGAGATACATAAGGGAAGATACATAGAGGGAAGAAAGATAAACTACAAGAGAAAAAAATAGAGCTAATGAAAGTAAAATTAACAAGAGATATAAGTTGATGGATTGATTATTGTCATCATATTACGAAGATACATGAGAGTTATTGGCGATGGACCTCGTAATTTTGAACCAGGTCAATTTTCGATGACGATACCTGAGTTGGAACCACTCGCAAAATTTCTACGTCAAGCCAATGTGACGCCATTTTGAGCCATCGGTAGATTGAACATGCATCAATCTCTGTACATAATGAATCTTTAGTCACTATTCAACGTGGACAATGCTGGCAATGTGTTTGATGACTATGAACTACGACATCAAAAGCGGAAAACAAGCGAGAAGGATGGGAGATGAAGAAAGGAGGGAGGGAGATGGAGAGAGAAAAGCAAGAAGGAAGAGATAAAGGGAAGATAATTGGTGGTGAATATTTACGTCACTGTTCCGCTACTCGAGCTTTGGCGACGGACCTCGTGTTCAAACCATGATTGATGATGACGGAGATGACCTGACCTGGCACTTTCCTCTCCTAACTACCACACCAACAGAAGGCGTTTGAGATCTCGATAGATTTAAAGGGCATCGCTCCACTTCACGGCGGCTCTTTAGAAGTACTAGGCTCGAACTCATGAGACGCAGGCCACGAGTCCGTTACCTTGACCACTAGGCTACTACGGACACAAAGCGAAGAAAGATGAAAAACCAGAGAAATTTCACACACACAAATCATTTCCCAATATAAAATAACTCGATCTATGGTTTTTATATCGATCAAGTAAAGCTCAAAAGATTGTTTTACTTATGAAGAACTTGATGTTAAGTTAATATTTGACATATTTCAAATTTAAACACATTTAAATAAAATAAGTGTGGTTCATTGATGTGTGTTTGATAGGAATAAAATTTCGATGTTATTAGCATAATTTTAATTTTATTAATCTATGTGTAAGTACCCACCAAAAATTGTAAGTATAAATGTTTTCAAATGAAAATTAAAAACTAAGTAAAAAAAATGTTATTTAGGTTTTAAGAAATATCAGTGTGAAACCAAAATAAAGAGATAAATATGTCTTCAATTCACATAAATGAAATACTCCTTTCAGTATAGATAAACATGACAAATATGTGCTTATTCTATAATACATGCACAAAGTAACTATATGCATATACTGTAAACATCAGTAGCAAATAAAAGGTAGCTACCATAATCCGTTTTCATCACAATCATTCACTTTCTACCTAATCTGTTTATTGAAAAAATTTATAAAAAATGCGTTTTTTTCTACTATTAACTTCAAGGGAATTTTCCAGATGTGTATGTTAAAACCCTCTTTTTTAATAAAAAATGAAACGCAAAACAAAAAAGTGATTTTAACTTTTGAGATACAAGTACAAGGAAATGAATAATATCGATGCCACTATTGCCAAATCTTTTAATAGTTTGCAGAATTGATTGCAATAATTGCTAAAGATTGATAAAATAAATCTCATGATCCTGGAAAATAATTATCACAGGCTGCAGGCTATAATGCCTCATTCTGAGTTGATTGCCAAATGCTAATAATTAAATCAGGAAGCCTCTCTTCTCTCTCTTCATGCATTAAATGACTACTTGTTACTTAATTGTGTCTTAAATATTTCATCACATTGAATTCTAAATTCAAACATTTAATGAACTAAGAAAGAATTAAAAGGTACACAATTTATTATTTTGCATTCTGGTTTATTTTAGAAGAATTGCTTAGAAAATTTTAAAATGTAAATAGACATTACTCAGGCAATACTTGCATGTCCAACTTGTAGTAAAACTTTTCTTAACATATTTATAATCAATTTTATTGAAATAGATTTAATTTTCGTGATAGAAGACCAAGTCAAATAAGGGTTAAATTATTTATTGAAATTTTCTATAGAAT
>BMAO01035411.1:0-33558 GCA_019973975.1 Trichonephila clavata | reverse complement strand
ATTTCCAGTCATAACCGATTCATTTCTTCAGGATTAAAGTCACTATTTCGTATTTACCATGATAACAAGTCAGATGTTCACATCATATGCGACTACTGTAAGACTCGTTTTTTTTTTTTAAGTTTTTTTTTTTAGTTTTGGAGATAGACACTGTGCTGAAACTCCTTCGACACGATATTCTATAGTTTGGGACGAATACAGGTTTCTTTTTAAAGCCAAAATTCCTGACATCTGTTTCTAAACTTTAAGACCTTCGTAGAGGTCATTACGATCAGTCCCTATTGTAATGTGACATTTTTTCTTCAATGTGACCATATGAATCCATGCCGATTGTGGTATTACCATAGTTAAAGCATTTTCACACCTGGTTTCAAAATCTGAATTAAGGCATTTAACTGTTGAACGTTGGTTAATATGTCCTGACAGATTGTCTATGTTCAATTGATAAAATTCGAGATCTCTAGTATTATCCTTCTTTAGCTGAACTGGAGAGAAATGCTGAAATAGTTCTTGTTTTAATAACATTCATGCTGTCCCCTTGTAAGTACAAACTAACCTCATTAAATTTAGTAAATATATCTGTTAAACGGGTAAAATTTGGTTTCCACTTGATTAAATTTTCTTTAAAATTAAAGTCACGTTCTTGCTTTATGAGATCCACTATCAGGGACCCTCCCTTATACCTCAATGGACCCCCAAATTATTGTTTTGCTGACGTGAAACCCATGCAGGTTGGTCATAGACCCTTAGGGGTCTGTATAGACCACTCTGGGAATCACTGCTTTAAAACAAAAGTTTAAAAACGTCCTTATATTACTTGAGTGATTTTACTAAAATTATTTTTAGATTCTTTTTACCTATTTACCATTTATAATATTTATTTTCTATAAAATAATAAATAATATATAATTTACTAGCTGTTACCCGCCCGCTTCGCTGGGTATTTCATGATGTTTTATAAATTTTTACTGCTTATATATATGTATAAATTATTGATATCTAAGTCCTAGCATTAAGAATTCGATTGATTTGAAAAATATACTTATACCTGTAACTGTCACCTGTTGATAAAAAAAAAAGGGCAGAATTCATCTAATTTGTATTTTCTAAAAATCTCTAAAATTGAAGCATAGAATGATTACCCGCCCGCTTCGCTGGGTATTTCATGATGTTTTATAAATTTTTACTGCTTATATATATGTATAAATTATTGATATCTAAGTCCTAGCATTAAGAATTCGATTGATTTGAAAAATATACTTATACCTGTAACTGTTACCTGTTGATAAAAAAAAGGGCAGAACTCATCTAATTTGTATTTTCTAAAAATCTCTAAAATTGAAGCATAGAATGATGTTTGCTCTTTCGTAACTCAAAAGCCAAGTGGATTCCCGTAAAAACCAATTTTCGGTGGATCTCTACTCCGTAAATTGAACATGCAAGCCAAATTTCAAGTCTAAATCTAACAGAAAAAAGCAAAAGTTTTACTATAAATATCCCCGTAATCCCGTTGAGAGCCGTTTCCAAAATAACCGCTCTTAGCGGATTTCAATTCAACAAAAGAAAAATGCAAACCAAATTTCATTATTATAGTCCTTGTAGCTAGAAAAAAGTAATTTTTTTTTGTCAATACATCCCAATAACCCCTGCAACCACCAAGAACTTGATTTGCTTAAAATTTATTCTTAGTGGATCCCTATTCAACAAAAGAAACATGCTTAACAAATTTCAAGTATATGGGTCTAACAACTAAAAACAGGAATTTTTTTCTGTAACTCCTCTTGACCCCTCGCAAACATCTTTGGGGGTCAATTTTCATTTTACTCTTTGTTAGAGGAACTCTGTTTCATGAAAGAACATGCCTACCAATTTCCAAGCAGGATGATCAAGTAGTTTAAAAATGGAAATATTTATCGATTACGCCTCTTAATCTCCCGAAATTAAACTTGGTAGTTGATATTCGCGAAACCCATTTTATAGCGGTTCTCTACTTTACGAAAGGAATCTGCTTATCAAATTTCAAGACTGTACGTCTAACAGTTTAAAAATGGGGTAATTGTCTATAACGCCACTTGAGCCCCCGCAACGCCACTTCTGGGTCTGTTTTCACAAAACCCATTTTGTAGGGGAAATCGCACTCTATGAAAGGAATCTGCTTAGCAAAATTTGAAGACTTTACGTCCAATTAGTTAAAAATGCAAAAAAATTATCAATAACGCCCCTTGAACCCCCGCAACACCACCTAGGAGTCGATTTTCACAAAACACATTTTGCAGTGTATTTCTATCCTATGAGAGGAATCTGCTAACCAAATTTCAAGACTGTCAGTCTAATAGTTTGAAAAAAGAAATAATTATTTATATCTGCCCTTAACCCCCCGCAACATTCCTTGGGGGTCAATTTTTCCCAAACCCGTTTTGTAGCGGATATTTACTCCATGAAAGAAACATTCCTAGCAATTTTCAAGCAGGTAGGTCAAATAGTTTAAAAACGAAAATATTTATCTCTTACGCCACTTATTCCCCTGCAACGCCACTTAGAGGTCTGTTTTCACAAAACCTTCTTATAGCTGATCTCTACTCTATGAAAGAACTCTCTTTATCAAATATAAAGACTGTGCGTCTAATAGTTTAAAAATGGAAATAATTATCTATAACGCCCCTTAAGTCCCCTCAACGCCACTTGGGAGCAATTTTCACGAAACCCATTTTTAGCGTATCTCTACCCTATGAGAGGAATCTGCTTACTAAGTTTCAAGACTGTACGTCTAATAACTTAAAAATAGGAATTTATAACGCCCCTTAAACCCCCGCCCCCGCAACACCCCTTGGGGGTCAATTTTCCCAAAACCCATTTTGTAGCGGATATTTACTCCAGGAAAGAAACTTACCTACCAATTTTCAAGCAGGTAGGTGAAGTAGTTTAAAAACGGATATATTTATCTATTACGCCCTTAATCCCCCGCAACGCCACTTAGAAGTCTGTTTTCACAAAACCCGTTTTGTAACTGATCATTATTCTACGAAAGGAATCTATATATCAAATTTAAAGACAGTGCGTCAAATAGTTTAAAAATGGAAATAATTATCTATAACGCCCCTAAGCCCCTGCAACGCCACTTGGGTCGATTTTCACCAAACTCATTTTGTAGCGGATCTCTACTCTCTGAAAGGAATCCGCTTACCCAATTTCAAGATTGTACATCAAGTAGTTTAAACATGGAAACAATTATTATTAAAGCCCTTAACCCCCGTAACGCCCCTTGCGTTTCGAATTTCGGAAAATCCTTTCTTAGCTGATGTCTACTCTATCAAAGGAACATGTCTACCAAATTTCAAGTCTGTAGGTTGAATAGTTCCAGAGATTTCGTGATTAGTCAGTCAGTTAGTCAGTCAGTGAGTGAGTCGCTTTTCTCCTTTATATATATAGATTTAATATACATATAATATTTATATAAATATGTATTCTATAACTTATTTATTTAAAAAAAACTAAATTTAGTTAATTATTTTTAACAATTAGAGGTATTTTTTTTATTTATTGTAAAACAGCTTATTCTGACGGTTTATGTTGCTATTTGATCTGGTGAACGTGTTAAGATTTGTCAATAATAATATTCATGGAATTGGAAAATGGCATTCTCTATGAAATGAAGCATTCGTTAATTTAAAAGTGTCATTTTTATGAAAAATTTGAAAAAGGAATATTCGAATACTTAAGTTTTTTTTTCTACGAGAATATTTATACCAAGAAATGCAAGAACGAATTATGTATCATTAATACTAATTTAAAAGTAAAAAAAGTAAGGTCTCTCTCTTTATATATTGTGTTTACAATTTGGAGGAAGATTCTGCATTTTGCCTACATTATTTTTGAAGCATGAAATTCTAATGAATTTAAAACACTTAATTTAAGAATTGGTTTAATTAAGTAAATTCATTTTATCGAAAAACATTCTATTTATTATTTGATTTATAATTGTTATATTAAAAACAATACAAATTTCTAACCATTTGTTAAGTGGAATAATTATATAAAATAAAATTATGGGTAAGTTTAATGAAATTCATATGAAATTTAAAGATTTTTAATACAATTTGGTAAGTTCAAATCAAACAATTTATTTTCCATTCAAAGAAATCTTTTTTTAATAAAGTTTAGTTTTTTTTAATGCTTAAAATCAGTCGTTTCTATTTTCTACTTTCTTTTATACAGATTTCCGCAGTACAGACCTATTTATAAGAATCTACATTCTAAGGGAAAATTCTACATAGTAGTATTTAGTTTACGTCTATTTTTTCTTCGTATAAGGTATTTCTAGAGCTTTTATCTTTTTTAATGGGTCGCAGTCTAAAAGATAAGTCATGGGTTCGAATCCTGATTTTACCAAGAACCCACTTTGTGAAATTCTGCAAGTGCGACTTAATATAAGAAACGGGATTTCAAATTTCTCGAATGATGTTGTGTGGTAGTTAATAAAATACAAATTAAACGTCCCAGCTGAGGTGTGATTGCATATAAATTTGAAGTCTGCAGCCAAAAGAACCCATGTTCTTAAATTTCAATGTTAAATTAAGTTATAAAATTAGTTGTCCATTTTTGTTGTTTTTTAATTAATAACGCTATTTGATTACTATTATTTAAAATTTAATTTTTAGGTTTAAGAAATGTTGAATAATTTTTAGCAATGCAATGAATATGGGACAGTTTTCTTCCAAAAGTCATTCAATAGCTAATCCATCTAACATGTATATTTTTCATTTTTCGTGCGCAACGCTTCTATTAAATTCAATTATTAAAAAGCTTTAACTTTATTTAAGCACATTTGCTATTTCAAATGTTTTAATATCAGAGCATATTTTACTATTAAACTTTGTCAAATTATATAAAAATAATGCAAACATTTTATATTCCTAATTTTTTAATACTTTGATTGATTTTATAACATTATAAATTTTTTGAAAAATATGTAAGTGATTAGGTAAATAACTTTTATGTGTGTTTCTTAATTGGCTAAATTGAGCAAAGTATATGCGCTGATCATTACTTGAACTTTATTTTAGATGTGTTTTCAAGAACTGACTTTTTTTTTACCTTTCAAAATTATTTTATTTTCTCATAAGGATAAGAGTATTAGAAATTTAAATGAATACATTTGATTTTTTTTTTTTTTGCTTTTTGTGAAATTTAAAATGTTGTGGCTTTTTCTAAGTAGCACATAGTTTATAAAAAAAGGAATACAAACTTCGTAAATTTTTTTAATTGGTATGAAAATTAAAGCATTTTGTTTCAATTGTAATAAATATGGAAAAAATATAGATTTCATTTGTTGTTAACAGAGGACTTTTTTTAACAAGTGAAACTAATTCAGTTGATCAGTTCAAATACTAGCCGTTAGTATTACCGCGCGGCTAGTATTTTTATATAATTAATCACTGAACAAAACTCATAATATTTCGTACTTGTTGAAGATATTTAATTAAAACTGTAGATAGCTTACAATAAAATGACTGGTAAAAAAAAAAAGATTTCTAAACTGATGATTCTCAGACAAGTAGTGAACTATAGTCGCGATGCAGCAAAAATAAAAGAAAAAGAAATTCTCAGTATTACTTGAAGGATAGTTTTCAAGTATTTGAAACACTCCCCAATTCTTGACAAAAGGAATTCCCTATTCTTGACACTCCCCTTTTTTTTAATCTTTTGGACCATGCCGCAAAAACAGTACTATAGATTTGTTGACCTAAAAACGGTGTCTTTCTAAACATGAAAGATCAGAAGAATTTTTATCTTTAGTTTTATACAAAAAAAAAAAAAAATAAAAGGAATGTTCATATTCGCAAATGTTTCTAATCACAATATTTTTGTTCGTTTTCAATTATTATGAACGGAAAATTTTAAAAGCTCACTCACACACACATTTTCATTGAAAATAACTTTTGCATCTTATATGTTGTTTAGGGGGGGAAATCATTTAATTATTTTATACACATGTATATAGAAGTGTTTTACTAAATGAAACAAAAGAGCTTTAATAAATTTCCCTTAACTGGATACAATAAAAAAAAGATCATGTAGGATTTTAAGGAATAAAGAAATTTCAAAAAGGCACTAGCAAACCTCTAAAATACTTTGTTCTAAATTGCGTTAGTTTGTTTTATACATAAATGTTAAAATTTTGATATGTTAATTCAAGATAAATATATTTATATCGATGATTGTCAATTTCTTGTTAAGTCAAGTAATACAAATAAGATATCAGTTTTATCCCTCTTTCAGGAATCCTGTCTAAGAGTTATATGTTTCAGTAGTTAAGAAATCTAAATTAACTATACGGAATAATTCTGGATTTATTTTCAACACATTAACTTAAAAGATTTTATTATCTGGAGTAGAAATGAATTTTCTTGAACTATTCACTAACTTACGCAATATCAACAATTTTTTTGTAAATCTTTATTTTTTCGAAAAACTATTAATAAAAAAAAATAGAGAAAAGCAATGAGAAATGTGAAACAAAATACCATACTCAAGTTTATATTCACTTCCAAATTATATCTCTTAACTATTATATCGAAAAAAAAACTTTGTATAAATTAATCTTTGTGTATAATAAATTAGCTGTGAATAAATATAATGGAGGAAAATTCAAAGTATTGATTTTGTAAGAAACAAAAACTTTAACTAAAGTTGTTTATTTCTAAAAATATGAGAGATTATCTCTTTTAATAATTAAGATAATGATAAAAATAAAACAAATAATACATTTAGAATAGTAAGAGATATAAAATTTCTAGATTAGATCCAGTCTTAATATATGTTGACTAGAAATTTTTACTGATTATACTAAAATATGAGCTGGCAGCCCCCTTTCCTAACTGCCACACCACATCATCGGAAGGACATTGAGCCTCTACGGATTCAATGTACATTGGCCTGCTCTACATGGTAGATCCCTTGTGGCACCAGGACTCGAACCCAAGACATTCCAGCCTCGAGTACGTGACCATAACTACTAGGTTACAGCAACCACTATAAGGAACTAACCAAAAGTATTTAAATTTTTAAAAATCAAAATTTAAAACATACGTAAAAAACTCAGACGATGTAGAATTTCCAAATATTTAATTAAACATGGTATTTTGTATGTAGTAGCATAAAAGGAACAGTTAAATAAATAAATAAAACTGAATCATTTAAAACACTTGATATAAAGTTTGTTAACATATTTTTGTAATAATTATGTTTAGCAGAAAAAAAGTATTTGATGACTTAATAAACGAGTTTTAAACATTTTTTATCAAGATACTCTTGAATGAATAATTTCATCAAGAAACTGCAAAATAAAACATAGGATTTAGCAAAAGAAGAAAAAAAAGGTCAAATTTAAAGATGAACACAAAGAATTTTTTCTTCTTTGAATACGCAAAGAAATTTAGGAGTCTTCAAATAATATAAATTTGATTATTATAAGTTTAGAAAGAAAATGTACTCTTATTAATTTAAAGTACCACTTCTAAATTTCTTTAAATAATTAAGCATTATATCCTCGTAGAATTTAAATATTTAATGCACAAAGCCAATTCTTGAATTACATTTACACGATTAATTGCTGCCAAGTGCTAAAAAATAGTTCAGCTGATCGAATCAATTAGACGGTAATGAATGCAATGATTATTAATTAAACGAATACGAAATTATTAATTTATTGTTTTCGTGGCATATAAAAAATATTCAACAAAAAAATTTCTGTTTTTTGTGACCTGTGAATTTTTTTTCGCGAAAAGATTTGTTTCTATATAGTTGACTGAATAATATTAAACACTTGAATTTATGTGTAATAATCTACAAGATAATGTTTTATATTAATGATTTCTGTACAACATACTCTATATTTAACAGAATTTTAATGTTGAAGGTAAAAATTACAGTATTATGACAAAAAACAAACAACAAAAAAACAGAATTTTATATGAGAAATAAAAAATCCAGTTAATTTTTATTTTCTTACAAATGATTAATAGTTAAGTATATTAATTTCCTAAATTTTTCTCAATTTTGCATCCTATCTAAAAAATTCAATGATACTTTAGTACGTAGATGTTACATATGACACAATCGAATATGGTATGCTATAAATCATACCATGTATGATATTCTAAAATAAAAAGTTTACCAATAAGTTCAGTGCTTCTGAAATTTTCAATATTGGCGACCCAATTTTCAATCATAAATTTCATCGCCCCCCCATACAATAACATTGTATTGAAAGCAATAATAATGTACTTTGACGCTGAAATTACACAATACGACTTTAATTAGAAATAACACAAATTATCAAGATATATTAAATTTTGTATATAGCAAGCTCAAGGAAGTCGGTAGTAATTATTAAACTTGTTCTTAATTTAATATAGATAAATTTATTATCAAATGTATTGTACTGTACAATTTATAAGTATATTATAACAGTGTACACACACACATGGATATTTGATTAATTTTTATATCAGAATATATTTTCCTTTGCTTTCTTTCAATAAATTAATATATAGATACATTCTTAATTAATCTTTTATTTCCGACATGCTCGCATCCTCCTTGTAGAGTTATCCCACCCCCCTGGAGGGGCGCGCCCCACAATTTGAAAAGCACTGAATTAATTTACATTTTTTAATACTTTTTTTCCTGATTTTTGTTTTAAGTTCTGAAATTAAGAAAATGCTATTAATCATATTTTTATTGGCTATGATCTTTAAACAAATCAAAAAATTAATGCTATCATTTTTTAAAAATTGACTATGACCTCTGAAAAAATCTAAGTCTTGTTGATTAAAACATTCATTCTTGTTTTGCAAGGAGAAAAGTGTTTAACCAGAACATATTCTTTTTTTCAACATTCATTTTAAAATTTTGCAATTGGCATAATATATTTAACCTTCAGTCATAATATGATATTTTTAAAATCATTTCCCAAGTTTTTGAGATTTACATGTTTTTAAATGTTTATCAACTTTTATTAGAAAACAATGGATTAAGGAGCAAATAAATTTTGTTATTTCATCATTGTCTCAATTTTATTTTAATTTTTACATGGATATTTAAACTATGTCAATTATAACTTTTGCTATAATTGTAGTTTCATATGGTTCAAATATTGAAATATAAATCGTACAAAATGGAAATCACTCATCTTCAATGAAAAGAATTTTTACATCTTATGTCCTGTTTAGAAAAAAAAAATCATTTAATTATTTTACACAGATGTATGTAAAGGTGTAAAAGAGTAAATAAAAGGAATAATATCAAGGAGGATTCAAAAAGACATTAGTTAATTCTAGAGTTTTTATTTTGATTAGTTTAATAAAAAATACTAAATTTTGAAATGTTAATTTAAGATAAATATGTTTATATCCCTAATGAACTCTTTATTGATGAATTTCCTGTTCATTCAAAGTGGTGCAGCAAAGATATCAATTTACAGTCATCCCTTTCCAGGAATACTAGAAGCCGTGATGTTTTGGTTGTTGAAAATGCTAGCTTTATTATACGTGGATAATTAGAGATTTATTTTCAACACATTTATTATCTTGAGTGAATAAATATTAGCGTCACACTATTCAGCTACACGAGGGCTTTTGGAGACGGACCTCGTAATTTTGAACCAGTCAAGTAACGAGGACAACACCTGAGCTGGCATCCCCTCTCCTAACTTCTACACCACACCAACGGGAGAACGTTTGAGCATCGATAGATTTTTTGTGTATTGCCCCCCTACATTGCAGGTCTTCAGTGGTATTAGATCTACCGAATTAGACCAACCGAAATACCCGAATTAAGAGCAAGTGCAGGATTTAGGGTTCTGCCGGAATTATTCTTTTCAGGTACAGAAAATGTATCTGAATTCCTTGACAACATCGATAATAATATAGCCTACTATGAGATACCAGCGAATCTGGCGTGTGCGTATTTAAAGGGTCATTTAATTGGGAGAGCATTAGACTGGTTTGAAGTCATTGGATTTGCGTATGTGAATGGAGAAGCGACTGCATTCGCATCGCTTAAAAAGAAGTTGTCGGATAGTTTTCCAGTGGTACGGAATAAATCGGAGTTAGAGGCTCAGTTTTTTTCATCAAAGCAGCGGAGAGGTCTGGCCCCGTCCGATTTTATTTACCACTTATAAAAAATCCCTAAGACTTTAGATTTGAATTATGATGAGTTAAATTTGGTAAATCACATAGTAATGCGCGACTCGAACCCCAGATTATGGATTATTTAGAAGTGCGAAACCCCACACATTGTAATAATATATTGTAATAATACACATAACTGTACGAAAGTACCAGTTGTTAGAATTGGTCGATCGGTATGAGGAACGTCATAGCTGCAGAGAAACCCAGGGTTCGAGTAATAATTTTGCTAGACGAGGTTAGGATATGAGTAGGAATCCTGCGGAAAGACGGAATAATGGAAATTGGAGAGATACAGGGGTCGGAAATAGGCAAAATGATCAAAGAGGACTAAGCAGGGGTGCGAATAATATTTCTCGTCGTAATGATCAAAATCAAGGATTGGAGGGAGGAAATCACAACAACCAACCAAATCAACGAACAGACCGGTATCAGAACCGTAGGATGGTGGTTAGTAAAGGTCCTATTGATGATTCAGCAAGGCGGAATTGGAGGCGTGGTGATGGCACCAGAAGGAAGGCAAGAAAATGCCAATTTAAACTTTGTAAGAGATTGTGTTGCAGGAGGTAAGCAGTCGCTAGTTGAGTCAAATCCTCCTAATCGGATCAAACTTAATTCATTACGGTTATCACCAGTTGATCTTCCATATGTACCAATTCTTTTACATGACACGTTTGTAAAAGCTCTCTGGGATACAGGTGCGGAGAAGTCATTTATTTCAGAGGAGATGTACCGATCATATTATTCTTTTTGTCCATTTAAAAAATCGTCAGCGAAAGTAGTCATGGCACAAGGGTCGCAGTGCAGAAATTTGGGCACCGTTGAGTTACGAATTAAGATAAGGGATTACGAATTAAGATTTTCGAAGTTGTGGAATTTTCATGTGATTGCTGAGATGCAATATCCATGCATCTTGGGCATTGATTTTATGTCACATGCAAAGGTAAGTTTTGATTTTTTTACGAAATCATTAATCATTCCGGACTCGCAGATTGAGAAAGTGGCAATTTCGGACGAACCAGTACGAATAGATTTATCAAAGACTAAGTTAAATGCTGGGCAAAAACAGAAGTTAGCAGATTTTAATGTGGAATGGGAGCATCGCCCAGGTACGCAAAATGTGGTGGCTGATATAGTGTCTAGAAACCCGTTAGATAATAACGAGGAAGCAAAGGTGTCTTGTGCAGTGATTAGGTCGTTGGTATTATCGTCTAGGGAACAGTTGAGGGAAGAACAGAGGAATGATCCGGAGTTAGGTCATATATTAAAGTTTATAGAAAATCCTGACTATAGTTCAATTAATGAGTCAATCTGTAGAAATTGGTCCCGCGATTTTAAAATAATTGATGGGTTGTTATATCATGCAAAATATACAACCACTCTAGGTGAATTAAGGGTATTTATACCCAAAACATTACGTAAAGATGTTATGCGAGAATTCCATGACTCGCCGATGGCGGGCCATCTAAGCAAAAGGAAAACCTACTTAAAATTAAAAGACGCGTGTTATTTTCCGTACATGCGTAAATATATTTATAAATATGTATCAACCTGTGATCGCTGCCAGAAGTTTAATTATAAGAACGGATTACCAGCTGGTCGATTAATTCCGATAGTAACGAATTTTCCGAATGAAATCGTATCTTTAGATTTATTAGGCCCATACCCTGCAACTAGTCCGGGATGTATTAAATTTATTTTAGAAATAACGGATAATTTTTCTAAATGGGTTGAAATAGTTCCCTTAAGAAAAGCTTCGGCTAAGCATTGCCAATGCATTTTTTGAGAATTATATTTCGCGTTATGGAGCTCCAGTACAGTTAATTAGTGATAACGGCCCCTAAATGATATTCGAAGTTTTTGAGCAAGTGTGTCGCAGGTTGAACATAAAACATGTTAAAACTGTGGTATATCGTCCACAAGCTAATCAAACGGAAAGACTTAATCGTACTCTTCTACAAATGATTTCGAGTTTTGTCGCGGATAATCATACTAACTGGGACCAATTTCTCCGTGAATTTAGTTACGCTTTGAGGACAGCAGTACATGAAACAACGGGTAAAACACCGGCGGGATTATTTTTAGGTAGAAAATTAGTCACCCCATTTCAGAAATTATTAATGGTAACTGATGGATCAGACTTAGTTTGCGGAAATATAGAAAAGTTGTTTGAGGAGGCTAGGAGACATACTAAGCGGCAGCACGAGAAGTGGGCGAAATATTATAATAAGAGAAGACGTGAAGTTAATGTGAAGGTTGATGATCTAGTATTGGTTCAAACTCACCCGTTGAGTTCGGCGAGTAAGAAAATGGTGGGTAAATTTTTGCCAAAGTTTGAGGGCCCCTATAAAGTTTTGAGCGTGAAAAATAATAATTTAGTAATATTAAAGTTTGGTAAAAGAATAACGGTTAATGTGGATCAGGTGAGAATTTACCATCAAAGAGAATCAAAAGACAGTGTTGCCGAATCGGAAATTGCGCGAAGTAGTGATCATAATGCAGTAGCATCAGACAGGTCGGATGATAGGCAGCCGAGAGTAGTGCAATCAGAAAATGATGGGAATTGTCGTAGAGGATCAGAATTAGGAAATTTGGAAGGTAGTGGAGATGTAGTCAGGAATAGACACGATGGAGAGGAGATGAGAAGGAAAAAGCGTGTGCGGACGGAATCGACTGTTTCTTCGGGGGGTGGTGTGTATAATTTCAGGAAAAGGACGCCACGTTGGACGGAGAGGAAGAAAAGAGGAAGGCCCGAATCTTGGATCGAGAGCCAACAAAGGAAAAAGAGACCAGAAGCCCCTGCAGACCATGACAGGAGAAAGTTGTCCTCGTCCATGCCTGTCACGTCCGTCAAGAAAGCGGTATAGAAAAATGGAATCCGAGAAGCAATCGGAAGGAACAATTCAAGGACCATCCCGCAGAGATGACAGGAGAAAAATCAGATGCAACAGGTCTCGTCCAGTCCAGCAAGAACGGAACTGCCCTTACGACCTCCGGAGCCGACGTCGAGTGGACAGCAGCCAGAATCGGAATCCCGCAGAACGAGGGAACGCCCCAGCAGGAGCATATCAACTACAGCAAACTCAATGGAGAAGGAGACCCAGAAGGTTGGAGTAGAGAAAAGACAGCCCTGGGACAAGGTCATCCAGTATAGAGGCCATGGTTGGAGACAAAGCCTATGCAGATTGGATCTAAAGATTAGCCAGGTTGTATAATTCTAATTTGTTTATTTTCTCTTTCACAGACAGTTCAAAGTATTTTCCATGTGGGCTAGTCTAAAATTTTTTTTGACCAATTAGTTTAAAAAAGTGGTCACTGGGTTGTGTGCATTTTCATATCTATTGAAAAAGCTTTTGTATTTAATTTTTTTCCAAATTGTGGAAAAACATTTGTTGAATTGCATTTTTTTTGCTACACATTAAAGACGTGGCTTTATATGGGAGATTACTTGTATTGTTTGTTGTAATATATTGTGTGTGAAAAATGTATATATTTTTGTGTGTAATTATTAAGATGTATAAGTAGTATCTGGTTTCAGGGCACGGCGTAATTAGAATTACTAACAAAAACATTAACAGCGCAGCGCGATTGATTGGGAATTTTTGAAAATGAAACCAGATGAAGGTTATTTTGATATGAGACTATATATATACTAGCTGTTACCCGCCCGCTTCGCTGGGTATTTCATGATGTTTTATAAATTTTTACTGCTTATATATATGTATAAATTATTGATATCTAAGTTCTAGCATTAAGAATTCGATTGATTTGAAAAATATACTTATACCTGTAACTGTCACCTGTTGATAAAAAAAAGGGCAGAACTCATCTAATTTGTATTTTCTAAAAATCTCTAAAATTGAAGCATAGAATGATGTTTGCTCTTTCGTAACTCAAAAACCAAGTGGATTCCCGCAAAACCAATTTTCGGTGGATCTCTACTCCGTAAATTGAACATGCAAGCCAAATTTCAAGTCTAAATCTAACAGAAAAAAGCAAAAGTTTTACTATAAATATCCCCGTAATCCCGTTGAGAGCCGTTTCCAAAATAACCGCTCTTAGCGGATTTCAATTCAACAAAAGAAAAATGCAAACCAAATTTCATTATTATAGTCCTTGTAGCTAGAAAAAAGTAATTTTTTTTAGTCAATACATCCCAGTAACCCCCCAGAACTTGATTTGCTTAAAATTTATTCTTAGTGGATCCCTATTCAACAAAAGAAACATGCTTAACAAATTTCAAGTATATGGGTCTAACAATTAAAAACAGGAATTTTTTTCTGTAACTCCTCTTGACCCCTCACAAACATCTTTGGGGATCAATTTTCATTTTACTCTTTGTTAGAGGAACTCTATTTCATGAAAAGAACATGCCTACCAATTTCCAAGCAGGATGATCAAGTAGTTTAAAAATGGAAATATTTATCGATTACGCCTCTTAATCTCCCGAAATTAAACTTGGTGGTTGATATTCACGAAACCCATTTTGTAGCGGTTCTCTACTTTACGAAAGGAATCTGCTTATCAAATTTCAAGACTGTACGTCTAACAGTTTAAAAATGGGAGTAATTGTCTATAACGCCACTTGAGCCCCCGCAACGCCACTTCTGGGTCTGTTTTCACAAAACCCATTTTGTAGGGGAATCGCACTCTATGAAAGGAATCTGCTTAGCAAAATTTGAAGACTTAACGTCCAATTAATTAAAAATGCAAAAAAATTATCAATAACGCCCCTTGAACCCCCGCAACACCACCTAGGAGTCGCTTTTCACAAAACACATTTTGCAGTGTATTTCTATCCTATGAGAGGAATCTGCTAACCAAATTTCAAGACTGTCAGTCTAATAGTTTGAAAAAAGAAATAATTATTTATATCTGCCCTTAACCCCCCGCAACATTCCTTGGGGGTCAATTTTTCCCAAACCCGTTTTGTAGCGGATATTTACTCCATGAAAGAAACATTCCTAGCAATTTTCAAGCAGGTAGGTCAAATAGTTTAAAAACGAAAATATTTATCTCTTACGCCACTTATTCCCCTGCAACGCCACTTAGAGGTCTGTTTTCACAAAACCTTCTTATAGCTGATCTCTACTCTATGAAAGAAATCTCTTTATCAAATATAAAGACTGTGCGTCTAATAGTTTAAAAATGGAAATAATTATCTATAACGCCCCTTAAGTCTCCTCAACTCCACTTGGGGGCAATTTTCACGAAACCCATTTTTAGCGTATCTCTACCCTATGAGAGGAATCTGCTTACTAAGTTTCAAGACTGTACGTCTAATAACTTAAAAATAGGAATTTATAACGCCCCTTAAACCCCCCGCCCCCGCAACACCCCTTGGGGGTCAATTTTCCCAAAACCCATTTTGTAGCGGATATTTACTCCAGGAAAGAAACTTCCCTACCAATTTTCAAGCAGGTAGGTGAAGTAGTTTAAAAACGGATATATTTATCTATTACGCCCCTTAATCCCCCGCAACGCCACTTAGAAGTCTGTTTTCACAAAACCCGTTTTGTAACTGATCATTATTCTACGAAAGGAATCTATATATCAAATTTAAAGACAGTGCGTCAAATAGTTTAAAAATGGAAATAATTATCTATAACGCCCCCTAAGCCTCTGCAACGCCACTTGGGGGTCGATTTTCACCAAACTCATTTTGTAGCGGATCTCTACTCTCTGAAAGGAATCCGCTTACCCAATTTCAAGATTGTACATCAAGTAGTTTAAACATGGAAACAAGTATTATTAAAGCCCTTAACCCCCCGTAACGCCCCTTGCGTTTCGAATTTCGGAAAATCCTTTCTTAGCTGATGTCTACTCTATCAAAGGAACATGTCTACCAAATTTCAAGTCTGTAGGTTGAATAGTTCCAGAGATTTCGTGATTAGTCAGTCAGTTAGTCAGTCAGTGAGTGAGTCGCTTTTCTCCTTTATATATATAGATGTCTTCCTTTTTCATCAATTAAATTGGAATAAGTTTTCCTTATCGAATTTAAGTGATTTCGACTGATACTTATCTTCCAATAATGTATTATATTTATCAATTTCTTAAATATTACATTAAATGAATTTCATCTTGATAAAATTGTTAGTTTTGCATGAACCCCATATTTGTAACTACTCTTATTTTTTCTTCCTCTGTATAGTTACTGATTTATTGTCTCTTTGATTCTTGAGATGATGAATATATCAAGATATCATAAGCTTTTTAGTACGAAGTAATCTTACTACTTTTTAGTACGAAATAACCGACTATATAAGCTCGTGTATAAGCCGCGTTTTTTCTACAAAAATCTACCCAAAACTTCCATAGAAGCCGAATCGAAAGAAGGGGGAAAAAAATCCCCTAATTTTAAATATGCTGCCCTATAAGCTAAAATGTTGTCAAGTGGGTAAAACGGGAAGGAGTTTTTTTTTTAAAATTAAATTTGCAGAAAAGTAAAATGGAGAGGTTAAGAGCGCGCGCGCGATTATTATGTTTCTAACCCTATCTGAAACTATAACATTTTTTCGCATTTACTTGTTGTTCTGTACGCTATCTGTATTTTTGTATTATTTTCCGCGACACTTTTTTTAGGGGGGGGGCGAGAATTTATCCAGAAGAGAGATAAAAAGAGAAATTTCTAACTGCAAGTGATCATGTTTGCTGAAAATCTTACTATAAGGGTATGACTGTCCAGCATTCTATTGTAAATATGTGAGATTTATATCAACGTCGTACTATAAAGCAACCCGAGAGCTATTGGCGACGATGATACCTGAGCTGGCACTAACTACCACACCAACGGGAGGACGCTTGGTCCTCGACAGATTTAATGTGCATCGGCCCCATCTATACGGCCGATCTTCAATGGCACTTGGCTCAAATTCATGACACGCCAGTCTCAAGCTTGTGACCACAGCCACTAGGCTACCGGGGTCACTCATCGTAAATGAATAAACAAACTCGAGACTGAAGAAGAAAAACAGCTTGAATCGCAGGGATGCCAAAATAAAAGGGCAGCTCGTAGTTTCGGCCTACGTTTCATGCTCTGGAGAAAAACTCGCTGCATGATCATATGTTTTCATGCCTCCCAATGAGTGAATATAAATTTATCGTCTATTCAGAAACTTGGATTCTGACACCGACTTCAACTTTTTTTTTGAATAAAGATTACTTTTAGAACACCCAAAAAGTAAAAGATCAAAATCGTTTGAGCATGGTTAATGGAGAGTTAAAAAAAACTTTTTTTTTTTACAGTACGTTTTTTTCTTCTTTTTTCTAAATTAACAAATCCGTATATAAGCCAAACCCGCTCATTAGCTTTAAAAATTTCCAAAACTTCTCCACTTTTTCTCCGAAATATACTATATCTTCGTTTTGATATGTAAAATCATTACCACTTAAATATAAAAAAATGAGTAAAACTGAATGATTAAGTTTGTACTTCCTATGGATTTCTTTTGGCAATAATCAATACAGTAATACCTCGAATTACGTGGACCCTGAGTTACGCGATTTTTAAATCTAGTCGATTCGTCTCTTGTTTTTTTAAAAAAAAATAATTGGTGAAACTGGTAATGTGATTGAAAGTTGCTGATCTTGCCAGACAAATAAATTTAGAAGTGGATAGTGATGATGACCAAGAACTGCTGAATTCCAACAATCAGGAACTGACAGTTGATGAGCTCTTAGAAATGTATGAGAAAGAGCAAGACATTGAAGAACTTCAGTCTTTAGACCTAGTTCAATTAGAACAGGGGTGGCCAACCTTTTTAGGAAGAGTGCCACTTTCAGATTAAAAATAATTAAGTGTGCCACTTCCAACTTTTCGAACAAATGAAAAGGTGAAAAAAATGTTATTTATGGGCTTGTTATGTAAATTTTAAGCAAAAAACACATTTTTAAAGCACAAGTTTAAGTATAATGTAAATTAAAAACAAAAAATAAATGAGGCCAAAACACAAACTTAAATTTTATTGTTTATCAGTTCAGTTAATTTTGAACTATATTTTAATTTTGTTATGTTCATAATAGAAAACATTTTTTCACAAACGTATGCTGATTCAAATATACAACATCATCTGACTATCAAATCGTGTAAATTTGAAAAATTACTTGTTAGTACAAATTTCAGAATTTAATGAAATTCCTTATATTTGCTTTTCAGTGTAGTATGGCGCTGTAGACAATAATTTCGATTTTGGTTTCAGATGGGTAATAATTTACATTTTGCAGAGAAATTGAAAAAATATATGTGAAAAGATCTGCATTTTTTTATCATCCTTGAAAATCATCCAACCTAGTGTGAAAGAATCCTGCAAAAATGTATATTAAATGTATAAATCTAGCACAGCTCGGGCCATTATACCTTTGGTAGATAGTTCCTGCATTAGTGTGGAATATGTTAATTTCCCCCCTCCAAAATCAAGACAAAAAAAAAAGGTTTGTCCACAAAAGAAGGTATTGGACCAACTAGGGTGGAAAAAATACAATCTTTTCTCTGTAATCTGAAATTTAAATTATTTCAATGTTCCTTAATATTGGTAAGAAAAACTAAATCACATAGCCTGCGTTCATTCTAGAATAGCAAGTACTCACTGGGCAGTCCAGTGTGTTTTCTTCCAGATATTTTTAAAAATACGCTTTCACAAATTCCAAAATCTCGCCAATGAAAAAAGCTTTGGAAAGCCAACTCGCACAAAAATGCAGATGCATTCTCTACACGATAAATTTCTATTAAATCTCAATTAAGTTTAAAATAAATTTTGAGGGTTTTTTTGCAAGACAATAGAATTTTAATAAAATTGTAAAAAAATTGTTATTTATAATTATCTTTTCAAATTTTTCAAATTTCTTTATTAAGTCTTCGCGTGCCACAGCTGCAACTCCGCCGTGCCACAATGTGGCACGTGTGCCGCGGGTTGGCCACCCCTGAATTAGAAGATAGAATGCCGGTGTTGAGAATTTGACAGAAAGCCTCAGTGAAATTGAAAAAGGATTACAAATTTTAGAAGTTATTGACTTCAATGAATAGCATACTTTTTTCAACAAAACAAAAAAAAAAAAAAAAAAAATTAGAATGCTACGAGGACATTTTGTGGGAGAAAAAATCTTTGAGCTGGCAGACTACTTTATTAGATTTTATGAAACTTACATCAAAATAACTTTGGTTTGAGATTTTGTGTTAAGATTTTATTAAACATTTTTATTTTCTAAATTATTATTTTCTTTTGTCTCTGGCCCCAAATAAGAATCATTTATACGTATTTACTCTATGCAAAATCATACCCCGACTTACGCGAATTCGATTTAAGCGGTTATCACTCAGTCCCATCTATAGTGTAAGTTCGGGGTATTACTGCACAAGAGAGTTTTAAAACAGTTATTTGAAATTCATAAAAAAAGCAAATAAATCCTGTAAGTTAAATAGTTGCTCAGAATTTTCTAAAGTCTCTTGTTTTTATTGTCTTGACGATACTTAATAGTTATAGTGTTTGCATCGTGCTATTGTTAACATTATTTTTTAAAAAATTCATAATAAATTAATTGATTTTGTTAAAAATAAGTATTTTTCTTTTCTTTCAAAAATTAATAACACCATTAAAAATTATGGTCGTGTTTATGACAAATTATATTAAACGTTTTCTTTCTCCTTTAGAGCGCAAACATTTTGTAATAAACTTAATTGAAAAATTTGGTCAAACCGGTTTCTCGGGAAGTACAACCGTAAAGAAATACCGGAGATAAATTTTTTTCAAAGTTCAATTTGAGTTTAAATCTGGGTTTCCAGTTAAATATACTGGGGCCCTTATTGTTAGTATTTTTATCTTTAAGGAATTTTTTTAACAGTAAAATTACCATAATATGCACTTTTCAGCTGTAAACAATAACAAAGTATCTATTTCATATGTTAATTTATAAGATGATACATGAAACAAACATTGAATATTTTATGTTGAATGTGTGTAGAATGTTTTCCAATGAGAATATTTGAAGCATTTTCGCTTAAACTTCGTATACATCTGGAAATGAGTGCAAGTAAATAATTCTTCAAAAACTTAAAGCATTTAGAATAAGACTATAATTTTTTTCATTTAAATTTTTTTCAAAATATCTGACACAATTTCAGACAGAAAGCTCTCCTCCTCTCTTTAACAAGTTGAACATTCTTCTAAAAACACTTAACATTTAAACGTTTAATTAATGATCTTTTTAAACACAAAGTGAAGCGTGAATTCAATTGTTATATAGTAAAAATGTCATTTGTCAACAATTTAAAAGTATAATGTCTTTGTAAATATATATATATATATATATATATATATATATATATATATATATATATATATATATAAGCTATTTCTTTTAAATTATATGGAATTTCAAAAGAAGTATGAGAAGATTTTCACTAAATCGTTAATTTTCTAATCTAAACATTTTTCTTTTCTATTCATTCTTTTTGTAATACGATATTATAACTAAATGCATTTTTATCAAATGTTTTTAAAAAGTATTTAATTTCAGAAATCCAAAAATATCTGAAAAAAATAAGTTTGTAGAACATTATGTTTAGGTGGAAAGGCATGTATTAGGATATGCAATACAAAATTCAACGATGGATTTGTTATTTTTAGGAATATGCTGCCAATATTGTCATGGTGTATTTAGCATAGAAGGGACTGATTATTGTAAATACAATATCAGAAAATTTTTCACGTGATTTCGTTTGGTTACTGCGTATCACTTGGATCCAAACAGGTACAAATAAACCACGTGCTTTTCTGCTTATCGCATACCGTTTCCACTTTCCGTAACTTTTCATGTATTATCAATGAAAACCGTAGATAGGTTTTGAAACAGGAAAAATAGTCTTGACAACAAAATTGGACGCCATAGATCCTTGTTGCACTTAGATTATGGACTATGGATAAAAAAACAGGGCGCATTCCTTGATAAGTACTTGAGATCCATTCTCATTTCAGAGTTTCGTCACGCCGCATACTTTGTACTGAATGGAAAACTTTTCGACATTTGAATATTTTTGTATTCTAGGGATTTTTCGAAACTATCCAGACCTCTTTTACTATTTCTTTCAAATATATTGTGTCATTTATTTTATAAAATTACTGGGACCTCGGTACCTGAAGGATCGTAGTCGCGTTGTTACAATCCAGTTATGATCGATTCCTGATGTTACTGTTTAATGAAGCTATTGCACACTAAATATGCCGAGGTTCTCTTATTCGAGTGGTGTGCAAGTTCGCAAAATGGGGATTGTCTCTGTGTTACTTGACCGGAGTTCAACATTACAAGTTTCATCACCTCATGTTGCTTCTAATTACGATGTAATAAACAATCAATAATTTCATAAAATTATTGGATATTCCCTGTAACTACTTTCTCATACAGCAGCAATGTGTAAAAATTTGTACAACAAAAGAGGTAAAACTATTACTTTGAAAATGATCCTGGATTTTGTAAAAATTGACTTTATTAATGTCATTCCTGTTGTAATCATAATTCAGTATAAAAACGTAATACATATTTTAAAAATATTCAACAGATGATGATTATGAAGACGAAATAAGAAATATTATGTATGGAGTAAAAATTCAAAATCTTAAAAAAAAAAATCTATAATTCCAACTGTTAATTAATGATCAGTAAATATTCACACGTACTATAGAACAGCTGTAAATATATGTCAACGGTCAGGAATGTAGTGGAAATAGGAATTCAAATAAGATTGAGAACAGAAAACTGTTTCAGTAAAATCAGATAATTACGATGCGAAGGTTTTTATAGTATAAATTTTAATATCTAATAATGATTATACATTCCACAAAATAATTATTATTAGAATGTATAGAATTTAATAAATCCACCAGTAATTGAATTATCAGATACATTTCATTAGTTTTTATAATTTAATTGTTTTAGTATTATTGTAGGAATTTGAAGTAAAATAAAAATTATAGATATTAAATGTTGCGGAAGAGAAAGCATTCAAATAAAATTCTATTACACATTCAACAACTATATTTTTACTACAATGTAGAGAATATATAGAAGCTATAAAGTAGATGCATTTTTGCAGATTTTTTATTCATTTAATCAGGGGGATTGCAGTATACAAATATTTTCTAATTCTGTGTAATTTCAAATTAATAAAATAGCTTACCTGATGAATGATTTCTTTCGTAACGATTGCCTCTAGGAGTAGTTAAAGGTGCTATTTACTTGTTAACGTTTCACATCCAATTGAGCTTTCCAAAAACTTTACTTGTAATTGATCAAATAAAAATATACTAATTGATCTAAGGTATGATTTATTTTGTATTAAAAAGCTTTCTTCGTTATGATCTTATTACGAAGTACATAAAAATGTAAATGTATTTGTAGAACATCCGGATTCAACAAATCTTGAATTTAGTAGAAATGCCAATAATATTAGGAAATTTTTTTTTATTTTGGTGGGGGTATTAATGGGGTGGGAGGTCTACATACCTAATTAAAAAAAAATTTAAAACAGAAAAAATTGTCATCGACACCCAATAGACCCTTCTCTGGCATACTATAGTCCCTTTTTAAATTTTCACAGACTTCCCCAAGAGCTCCTGAACACTGTTGGGAATTCCTGGACTGTATTCTCCGAGATCATTAAGGTATCCGACTACCCTAAAATTGGGAATTTTGCCAAAAACTGACACATTTTTTATGATTTTATTTTATAAAACATCTTATTAGCTTTAGAAAAGTACCACAAGTTTATTATTTTCCGTTCACTAGAACAAAAAAAAAAAAATATAAGTGTTTTAGTAAAAGCAGATTCCATTACTTTAAGCAAGATGTCATACTTTAAAACGCGTTTGACTCGAAATGTGTTTTTTTGAAAATGCTCAAAGGAGACTGAGTGAATATTAACGTCTCACTTTTCAGCTACACGAGGGCTTTTGAGGACGGTTCGCGTAATTTTGAACCTTGGTCAAGTGACGCGGACGACACCTGAGCTGACATCCCTCTTCTAACTACCACACCACACCAACGGGAGGAAATTCATAAATTAGCAAACAAATATTAACTTTTTTTTCGCATTCAGCATAGTTTTTTAAATGTAAAATTCACGAAAGAGGAAATCACAGTTTATATGAAGATTAATCGAAATTATTGTGAACAGCTTGATTACAATAACTGCTAAATGAATTCGTTAATTTATTTAAAAAATAAACGAGATAAGTCGTTAATTTTAAAATGTGTTTAAATTGGTTTATCGCTATAAAAAATCAAGCGGTGGGGCTTTTAATTAGTACAGACAAAATAGATCCAATACATTATTATATTCTTTAACTTCGAAATATATTTGGAACCTATATAAAAACTTATTAATAGTTCTAGTAGTAATAGTAATAATAACAGAGTAATAAACCTTTCAAATTATCCTTAATTTAAAATTCACACCATATTTTTCTTATATTTTACTTTTCACTGATGTAAAACGATAGTATAAATTATTATTTATTAATTTATTTTTTTGACTTAGGAACGAAATAAGAAAATTATCGATTATTCTGTTCACGATTGATCTGTGAAAGAAAAATTTATAGTAAAAATATATTAAAACAAATTGTTAAATTAGAATAATAATTTTTAATTCGAATTTTCATTATATTTCTTAATAAGTTGTACTCATGATAAAAATATTTTGGAATTTCAGATTGATCTCTTTAAACTTGTTTAGGCGAGTGTTATCTGTAGAATTACCATATGGCTTTTGTAGAATCACGAGATAAGTAAATATTTACTTCAGGGGAAGTGGGCTCATATCATTCTCAAACAATATTGAGATACCCCTGGTATGAATCGTGGGTAGTCTTATAATGTAAACTCCACATGTGTGTCCCTTATTCAAAGAATAATAAATATCAGTCATATGATTTCGATAAACAGTTTGATATGATTTCTTGGCTGAGTATATAAGCCCACGAATATATGCTGTATTCATCAGTGTGGTGAACCATCTCTTGCAGAAACCATTCGAAGGAACTTGCTGTTTTCTGAATTCGAGTAATTTCTAAAAGGTAATGTACTTTTCAGTCTTGGCGTTAATATCTAGCTTCATTGATTGCTTTAGTTTGAAATGAATTCACAAATAATACTAATTTCTTTCAATGAATGGAAGGAACTACAGAATATGAAATGACTTTTATCAAACTAAAAAAAAAACGTTTAAATCTTTGATACTTCTATTTGAAAAAACTCTAGCTTTTTACGACATTTTTTTCCATTGTTTTACTTAGGAGCCAATCCTATCTCATGTTCTGCAGTAGATGACAAAATATACCATGGGCATTCCATTAGACAATTTATATATTTAATGAATAAAATAAATGGTTCCACAGCATTTTAATTTTGAAAGGGCCATATATTTACTTTACCTTTTCGGAAAGATTTCCTTAAGTTTTATCATTAATTCGTAGAATATTTAAAGTATTCACTTAAATGGAATTAATGTATGGTAAATCAAAGATTTTATAATATTTCAGAGTATGAGAATGATTTTAATACATTATAAACGAAATCAAAGTCTGTATAGTATATCGACCTTGTCTTTTAAAAATATTTAACAGAAATCTGTGGACACGGGAAATTATATGTAAGATATAAGAATTTTATTTGGACAAAGCTTTAAGTTGAGAAAATACATTCTTACTTTAATTTCCCATCGGTCTGTTAAAGATGGTATCTAAAAAAGAGAGATAGTGATTTTTAATTTATAAGAAATTTGATTAACATTTTGTAAAAACAATATTGTGATTCCGCTTAGTGAAAAAAGTACTATAAAAAATAAAGGTGAGATGATAAAGCTGTTTTTATTATGTGATTTTGGTTAAATGAAATATAGCTACGTTATATTTATGAGAGAGTTCTGAAATATATGTTACACACACACACACACACACACACACACACACACACACACACACACACACACACACACACACACACACACACACACCACACACACACACACACGCACACACACACACACACGCACACACACACACACACGCACACACACACACACACAAATTTCTTATCAAACTGCTTATTATTATACTGATGGTTTTATTAAATTATTAAAGATTAACAGTGGAAGGATTATACTTGGAGTACTTTTTTCATAAAAAAAAATTTAACCCGTATAAATAATTTTGTTTTCTAAGGAGAGTTTTATTTAATAGTTTATTCAATTTAATATCAACGAATTATCACATTTATTTATAAAAACCATGTAAAACATAAATCACATGATACTAATCGAAATAATCCCACACAAAAATATGAATATTTTCTTACAAAAAAAGTAGAACATTCTGTTTTGAAAATTACTTAAATTATTTAATTTTCATATTCACAACTGATGGTTTTGTGTATGAAAAAAAATTTACAGTTAGTAAACAGCTCTCAGTTCTGAAGTCTAGAAAACGTGTTAGTACACAACTCTCAGTTTAAAAAAAATAACTCTTTTATTATTTCCTGCAGAATTATTTAAATCAATCTCACAAGTGCATAATTTTATTACTCGGAGAAAAAAAACATTAAAAGAGAATATAGTACATTTTTAAGTAAAAACTAAGCAAATTCAGGAGTAGTATTACTAAATCAGCGAAAAATTAAAACAATATTTGTTCCCAGTAAATAGAGATGTTTTTTTTTTTTTTTTGCTCATAAAAAGATTTTGGGAGATTTATTTTAGAAAAATAACGAGTACTTATAAATTATAGCATTTATTGTAAATATACTTGTTTTACATATAATAGCTATAATGTTGCTCTTGAAAATATTTTTGTTTAAAAAATAAATTTAACTCTGTTCTACAAAACTTTTGAAATGACTAAATTTTAATCTTAAAAATAATTTACAGATTTAGAAAAAAAAGAAAGAATGCAGAGCAAAAATTTTACATTAAATCAAATATAATATTTGAAAGCCTCACTCGAAATTGTGAAAATAGGTTTGTAGTTTAGAAGGATCACTTTTTAAGAAACAAAGTTTTTTACTTATTTATTGATATCAATTATTGAATTAAAATGTCTTAAGAAATATTTTTCGTTCAAGGAGAGAAAAGAAAAGCTGATCTCATGGGAATTAGTTTAAGGTTTAGTTCACAATATATATGTTTATTTATTTATTTTTTAAGTAGATTAATTACGGAATTACTTTTCATGAACAATCTTATTTAGTGTTATATATGAATGTAAATTATACGCATACACTCTCAAATATTTTTTCATTGATTCTTAATGAATAGAATTCTATTATTGATTTTGCTTATAGTAGGACACTTCTAACGATTCGCGCCAGAATCCGAAATTATTGTAAGTGAAATTCTAAGTTCAAAACGGAGGTTTCTCTCGACATTTACTTTCATAAATTTGTCTTAGCATGGAACTCTTAATAGTATCTGATATTTCTTTTGATTTAAGAAAGGGGAGAGAGTTTTATTTTTAACTTAATTAAGGTGTAAAAATGGTACATTTAAAAAGTATACCTTACTTCAAAGTTTAATTACTGATAAAAATATATTAGTGATATACACAAAACAAAATTACATAGATCTTTAATCGTTTTATTTAAAACGAAGTGTTTTTTTATAATTTTTAATTAAATAATAATAATAATAATAATAATAATAATTTTTAAATACTTTTTGATAAAAGGAAAATATGACTAGGCCTAAAATATACGTTCAACTCTCAAAAATAAAATCAAGGAAATGTTATAGGATTTTTGAAGAAAATTTTTAAAGATGTTAGCCATCATTTTATACTGAAGTAATTTTATTATTTTCCAGAATAGAATTGTTAAATATCAGTCTTTCATAAAACAGTTGAGTTACAATATACAACCATTAATTACTTGATGTAAGCTCTATTAATAATTCTCTTAATTTTTTAAAATTATTATTTTAGATGATCCGCAATATTTTACTTTCGAGCTTTATTTCTTTAAGTTTTGCGTTGCCATATCCAGAGCTGAATAGCGCATGGATGACTTACAAGGTAAGAAATATTAGTCAAACACACTTTGAAAAGAATTTCAATTGGATTGATACTTTAGTTAGTGCATAAATATTTTACACAATACAACGACACAGTTTTTTATATTTTCTATCAGAGCCTTAATATTTACAATTTAGTTCATATTTGTAAACATTATTTTCAATGAAATCTTTTCAGATGTCTTAAAACAATAATTTTCTTTTATATAATCATGTATTTTACGTATTGAAATAATTTATAAGAGAAAATAGTTGACTCATACAGAGATAGATTTCAATAGAGGAAAAAAGAAGAAAAACCTTCATCATTAACAATAACATTTATTCTAATTAGGAGGAAATATTATCGATGCTTTAAATAGAAGACGAAATATAAATCTCCAATATCACTAATTAAAATTTAATTTGTGTCGTTTTTGTCGATTAGTTAAGAATCAGAATGATAATTTTGACCAGAAATTTTATTTTTTAGACTTTTTCAATTACTTATCGATAGTTGTTTATAGTTAAATTTTTAATGGAAACAGAAATTTCATCTTTATTTGTCTATTTTATGAACTATGTTCAATTAACTTTTGTTCACAGAAAGTTTTTGGCAAGTCCTATAATCCTATGGAAGAAGCCTCTAGGCGCATAATATGGGAAAATAACGTGGCTCGAATTCTGAAGCACAACTTGGAAGCTGATTTGAAATTGCACAGTTTTAAAATGGAAATTAATCACCTGACTGATAAGGTATGGTATCCTTTTTCCTCAATGTTCATTAGATCTAATAGCAACTAATACCAGTGAGTGTGTGCATGGTTTTTAATTTCTAAAATTACTAAATAAATTTTTAAATATTTTTTTTGTCTTAGGTACCTCAAGAATATTTTATGATAAATGGATTAAAAAGGACCAATCGAACGAATTCCTCCCCCTATTTTTCAGCTCCTTCTGATGCAGAATTTCCCACCGAAAAGGATTGGCGAAAAGAAGGATTAGTCACCGAAGTTAAAAATCAGGTATAATAAAATTTAATTTGATATACATTAAACTTTTGTTGGTTATAAAGCTTCATTCTACTTATGTTCGAATAAAATTGTTTGTTAGGATGCTTAAAAAACTTAGTGTTATACTCGTGCGTTGACAACTTTTTATAATTTTTTTATTAAAATGTAAAGAAATGTGCATACTTTTCGAAAACGTTTATGCTGTTTTCGTCCTCTCTCTTGTTTAACACACCCTGTATCTTCTTATCTTACTATTCTTTTCATGAGATTAAAGTGATTTTCAGTTAACGTAGTTGCAGACCAATTAAGTCAATAATAAAGTACTTTTGAATCCTAAGTCCAAATTTGGAACAATAAAAATGCAAAACTAAAAGAAAAAGTTTTGCAAAAAAGACCTACTTATCAATTTTTAAAATAGATTTAATCGAATGTTTTCAAATAAAACGTGAATAAATGTTGTATAGCAACGTTAGATAATACTAAACATCTTAATGAGTAAGTGTTCGATAAATAATAACTGAACTTTTTTATTCCAAATTTTGAGTACCATCATTGAGTTATACATTTTACATCTGATCTGTCTATGGAACAGAAAAACTGCGGAGCCTGCTGGGCCTTTTCGGCTACTGGATCTTTGGAAGGACAAAACAAGAAGAAATCGGGAACACTTGTATCTCTTAGTGAGCAGAATCTTATCGACTGTTCAGGTCAGATTTTAACTATAATTTCACATGTCTATAATATTACTCAATGGTGACATTATAATAACTTTTGTTTGAAATTTGAAGAACTACTGGATTATTTATTTTATAATCAAATTGCAAAGTACATTAGAGGAAGGAAATGCATTGGTTCGAAACTTTTTTCAGATAGCTATTTATTTATATAGCATTCCGAATAAGTTAGTCTCCTAAGAAATTATTCTTCATATATTTATGCTCAATAATTTTCTAGCAATGCTATATGAGAGGTATTTAAAAGTTACAGTTCGAATGATAATTTGGAAGCAATTTCTTAGAGTTATATACAAATCTTTATTTCTTTACAATTTCAGGGCGAACTAGATTCTCTAAAGTTTTTTTATTTATTTGAATGAACTATATAGCAAAAGTCATTGATGAATAAAATATTAGAAAATATTTTAACATTATGATTTTACCGTTTTTCTTATTAAAAATATCTAAGAAAAATTTTCAATTTTAATAATAATTTTTAATAAGTAATTAAATTAATTTTAACAAACCTAATTAATAATGTTTTTATATTGCATATACAAGTTTTTGCGTGAAATACGTTGAAAGTTACTCGTTTCATCAATGGCGAAATGTATATATAATAATTATTTTCGGAGAACAATCATATGCATTTTTAAATACTCTCAAACCAATGGAGTGAGCACTTTATTTAAGGGGACTTGGCACCGCAAAAATGACTTATTTATCGTTTTTTTTTATTATACGGCTTGCTTCAAATGAACTTTTGGAAAGGTGCATTAATTGCGGAACCCAAAACGCTAATGAAAGCTTGCACAACATGATTTGGTCAAAGTGCTCAAAGGAGATATTTGTGTCCAAAGACAGAGTTACACATGCCGTATACGGAGAAAAAAGAAATACTCAAAAATGACTACATGGACATGCTCAATTTGAAATGAGTTTGTTTATATCAGATTTGAACACATGCCTTTACAAATATGAGACATTACATGTACTCAATATTTCAAAAAATGGTTAATTAACACTATCAAACAAATTAAAAAGATATTCAGGATTAAAAAAGTTTTTTTAATATACTGGCTACATATTTTAAAGATTGGGGTTCAACAACAAATTTAGTTCTCATAAATCTTCCGAACTATTTTTCGTTTCTACCACGCTACCCGCGGACGAACACATGAGTACTAGATTGTTTTGATATTGTAAGGCTTTTATAGGAATTTAGCGGGAAAATGTATTAAAAATGCCCTTTTTTTTAGGATGACTTAAAAAAATCAATTTAAGGTATGTGCCTACCCTCGGAGCATTTTATTAAAACAAATTTTCAACTAAAAAAACACTTTTTTCTTTAAAAAGGGTGTGCATAGAACTAGGAATTAAGGTTCAAGTGTAGTATAGGTACTTGGCGATGTCAAATTTTTTTGGTGTCCAAAATCGATCGCCAAGCTACTTCACTTAGCGATAGGTTTCCCGAAGCCAGAATGAATTCGTTATCTCACCAATAATATCTATATAAAAATCGAAAGGGCCCTCTCCCCTATACTACACTTGAGTCAGGAATTAAAATACAATTCTACAAAATTTTAAATTATTTTGGATAGATTGGGAATTTTTAGTTAAAAATTGCAGTTACAGTAAACCTTGTATTGAAAATTCTAATTAATATATTCAAATAATATTAAAACTGCACCCAAATAACATCATTATCTGTGCCTAGAGCGATAAGAGTTACATTATTTTTTTGAAACTTGTCAATTTTTTAAAAAAAAAGCATATTTTTTCTCACAAATCGTATGTGTAATAAAATGCATATATACATACACAGAGATTATAGTCTATAATACAAATAAAATAAAATAAAAGTTTTCTTAAAATGTTAATTCAATGTCTTAAAAAGAAATCAATTTGTGAACTTTACCGTGAAGCCAAAAAACATAGTTTCTCAGACAATGCTTTTAAAGATTTAAATGCAATATGAAAAATGTTCTACTAGTTGTACATTTCTTAAACTCACCATAATTATAGCTCAAACTCTTTAGCTTCATGTTTAACTAATTTTCAACCCTTTTGCTGTTTTCTGGAGAGTTTTATAATTATAAAAATTGTCGAGTTTAGTAAAATTTTCATGAAAAATTGCAATTAGGATCTTTTACACAAAATTCTAATGAATGTATTCAAATAATATTTATACAGTACATAAATAATGGAACATCTTTATATATTAGGAATTAAAAGATATGTATTACTTTTAAAAGTTTTTTAAATATGCCAAATTTTATGCAAAAACTCGATTTTTTAAAAAATTAATGATATTTTTTACATTTAAATGCAATGAAGTACATAAATACAGTGAACCCCAAAAGTGTTCGTACACTTGCAGTTTCCTATAAAATTTAATGATTTCGACTAATAAAAATTAATGTATAGAAATTGTAATTTTTTTATGATATCTGCAACTTGTTCTTAATGGAATGACATAATTATTTTTTTAAAAATAGCATAACTATTATTTTTAAAAATTAATAATCAAAAAGCTCCTGAAAAATTACGCCACTAAAGTCTTAGAACACTTAACAAAAATCTCAACATAGCTTTAAATATTGTATTTCTTTCTTAATTTAGAACTTAATAGGATATCTTTTAGTGTCCACAACAACTTTTGGACATCTTGATATAGATTTAATGAGTTTTTGTAATTTCTGCATCGATTTACCTCCATGCTTCTGTGATTATTATTTTTACTTCCCATTATGTGTTTATGTCATGTTTTTTTTATTTTAAATCTAGTTCTCCCCAAATATGCTCTGCTGGGCTAAATAAATTGATTGAGGAGGTGTTTTCACAAAATTTTGGGCCAGTTATAAAGACACCAGCGGTGTACATTGAGAGCAGTATGCTTGGCTTCATTATCCTGTTAAAATATGAAGTCGTGTTCAATATCAAATTTTGGACAGACAATTTAAAATTTCTCTTTAAAATATTTGACTAGAGCTCATGATTCTCAATACCATCAAAAATTACCTAATTCTGTGGCTGATTTACGCCCCCACGCAAGAACACTTCCACTTCCATGGTTCATTCATCCAACTAGATTCTTGTGACTTAAGTTTCAGAAAATTCAAAATTGACAGGAAAGTGATTGGGATGACAGAAAATTCAGCATTTTTGGTTCTGATGGGCATATAATAGTTTTAAAGGAAAAAATGAGGCATTTAATCCAGTGAATTTATGTGGAACAAGAGCTCCTCCACCTCCATGATTCAACACAGAGGTGTTCTTGCGGGGGAGGGGGGGGGTGTAAATAGGCTTCAGGAATTAGGTAATTTGGTATTTTTTGATGGTATTGAGAATCATGAGCTCTATTTAAATATTTTAAAGAGAAATTTTAAATTATCCTCTCAAAATTTGGATATTTCAGACGACTTCATTTTTTAACAGGATAATGACGCCAAGCGAACTGCTCTCAATGTACACTGCTGGTGTCTCTATAACTGTACCCAAAAGTTTGAAAACACGTCCTCAATCAATTTATTTAGCCCAGCAGAGCATATTTGGGGAGAACTAGATTTAAAATAAAAAGAAAACATGACATATAAACACATAATGGGAAGTAAAAACAATAATCACAGAAGCATGGAGGAAAATCAATGCAGAAATTACAAAAACTCAATAAATCTATATCAAGATGTCCAAAAGTTGTTGTGGACACTAAAAGATATCCTACTAAGTTCTAAATTAAGAAAGAAATACAATATTTAAAGCTATGTTGAGATTTTTGTTAAGTGTTCTAAGACTTTAGTGGCGTAATTTTTCAGGAGCTTTTTGATTATGAATTTTTAAAAATAATAGTTATACAATTTTTAAAAAAATAATTATGTCATTCCACCAAGAACAAGCTACAGATATAAAAAAATTACAATTCCAAAATATTAATTTTTATTAGTCGGAAACAATAAATTTTATAGGAAATTGCAAGTGTACGAACACTTTTTGGGTTCACTGTATATACACAGAGATTAGAGTTTGATTCATAACACAGATAGAACTAAATAAAACATGTTCTGAAAATTTAAATTCAATATCTTAAAAATATTTTGTGTAGGGATCAGCATCTGGTTTTGTTAACTCCAATTCCAGTTTACTAATTATGCTATAACTTTGCTTCTAGATATCATAGAAACAAAAATAGAGTGTTTTTGGAATCTTAAATGTATAGTCTTTAAAATAAAAACACAAAAGTAATTTTTGAAAATTTTCACCAAAACTGCGAATTTTGGGTAGTCACATATCTTAATGAAATTTACTTGATTCATAATAAGTCACATAGTTGATTTTTTGGGCACTTGCTTATAGGCAAATAATAATTTAAGTATTCCTTTGCAACATTGGAATAATTTTAGTTTTATTTTCATATTGAACTTTAAAATGGCTATTTCAAGAATACCTTTATTGTGACTATAGTGTTTTGTTTATTTGGATGAAAATAAATGAAGTATATATATCAGATTCTTTGTATTTAACCCAATATAAATATATTTTATACTTTTTTCTCATTAAAGAAAGGTAGAGAAAAATTATATTCTTACCGTAAAATCTGGCATATCATGTAT
>BMAO01035410.1:0-26569 GCA_019973975.1 Trichonephila clavata | reverse complement strand
CAACGAAACATCCTAAGACTGGCCTTTCATGGGACTTAACATAAATTGGCCTCCTAATCTTCATCAGCTACTTTCTACCAGAAGTGCTTTGGAAATTTCTTTGACTTTCTTGTAATTGTTTGTAATCGTAATCTGGCAGTTACGTGTGATTGATACTTACTTCAGTGAGCCCCTTGTGATACTTTGTGGTGGACGGGGTTTTATGATTGATTTCAATAAAAAGGAAACACTGATAAGGATCTAAGCAAAATAAGACTATCATATGAAATATAACGGTTCATTCGAAAATTAAGGAGGAAAAATCCTGCTTATCACAAATCTCCACTGTTTGAAGTAAGAAGATTTTGTATGATTAAAAAGATGCAAATGGAAAATAACTCTGTTTTGTTAAAAAAAAAATTCTACGGATAATGAGTGAAACACAAAATCGGCTACACTCCCTAAGCATACTAAGAGTATTCTTTCTCGCGCTACTTCTTTTAGTCATTAGACACTCAATATGTCCAAAACTTTAAAAAAAGTAATAAAAAATATATAGACAAGGAATGCTTTAAATCCTTGCGATAATTTACAATTTCTTTTCATAATATTCCACTAATATAACTTTTATTGATATTTTATTTAGTTAGTTTATTAAATTTTTTAACCATAAATATTAAGTTTACTTTATACCCTTTTTGAATCAAAATGACGTCATTGAAGTAGTAATTTTATGATTTGAAAAAAATGACAATACACAGTTAAAACGATAAGTTTAATTTAAATGCATTTTTTTTTAATTGTGATCTATGAGAATATTCTAAATATCATTGATTTTTTTTCCATGGATAACATTTTGTATTCTCCTTATGAAAAAAAAACTGATTTTTATATGAGTAATTTTGATATATCTTATTTCCAGTACGTTGCAACACTATTCTTGTTTTAAAGTGTTATTTAATCTGTATGATGAAAATAAAGAGAGAGATTTGCTATCCTGGTTTATACACTGGTGTCCAAAAGTTATACATAAATCGTAAAATGTGAAAAACATGGAGCAAATATTCGTAAATATATTCCAAATCTCTTGCGGATATTAATTGGGTGAAGAAGAAACATTGGGTTTGCGCAAAACTTTTCAGTAGACTACGTCCTGCGTGAAACACCGGCGCAGGTCAGAACGCGGAGAAACCGATTCACGCAGCATAGGCAGTTCAGACAAGTTTCGTGCAACTTCTGTGTGAAGGAACGTTGTTAACCATCAAACAAGGTGAATGATGGCACAAAGCCGCCAATTGGACATGTTTACGAAAGGAAGAATCATTGGAATGCTGGAATCCTCCCGATCACAAAACGAAGTGTCTCGAATTCTGAATGTGGACCAGTCTGTGATCTCAAGACAGTGGTAGAGGTTTCAAAGAAAGGGAGATGTTACCCGACAACCAGTATAAAGTCGACCAAGAGTCACAACCCCTCGCCAAGGCCGATATCTGGTAGTAAGAGCGCGACGTCAGAGGGGCAGTACTACCAGAGCACTGGGTTTGGCGCTCACAGTCGCCACAGGAATACGAATTTCGAGACAAACTGTTTACAGGAGACTCAATCATGCTGGCCTGTATGCCAGAAGACCAGCAGTTTGCATTCCCCTCACGTCTGCGCATAAACGCGCTATTTGAACTGGAGTTTGAAACATCAAGATTGGAGTATCTGAGAGTGGGCCAATGTGATGTTCAGTGACGAGTTCCGGATGAGTCTGAGTAGTGACTTTCGGTGTGTAACGATAAGGAAAGAACGTGGAACACGTTATCAACCAAGAAACATGACGGAAAGACATCATTTTAAATCAAGGGGAGTAATGGTATGGTCAGGCATCAAGATGGACGGCCGCACAGACCTCCATTTCTTTTACACGGGGTCTGTGACTGCTCAAAGATACAGAGACGAAGTTCTTGAGCCCTATGTTCGCTTGTTTGGAGGTGCTGTCGGTCATGACTTCATATTCATGGATGATAATGCGCCATGTAAGAAAGTGGTGCTGATTGATGACTTCCTTGAAACGGAAAACATCCAGCGCATGTCGTCGCCTGCGAACTCCCCTGATTTAAATCCTATCGAGCATGTATGGGATATGCTTGGGAGACAAATTGCAGCCCTTTCGCACTCACCAAGTTCCGTTACAGAACTGAAGAGAGCTAGCTCTCCAAGAAGCTTGGAACCGTTTGAGCCCACACCTCATTCATCATCTCATAGCAAGTATGGTAAATCGCTGTGCAGCGAGCCTGGCTGTCAGAGGTTACCACACGCGTTATTAAACTGCGTCATCAGTATTTTATTAAATGTTTTCTTTCATTTTTTCTTTAAAGTGTGAATCCTTCCTATGCTCAGTTTCTTTCAAACTGCTACTTTTGATAATAAAAATTGTTATCATTCTTTTGATTTGCTTCCTTATTTTATAACCATTTTACACTCGCATATCACGTTTCCCGCCATTCTGAGTTACAGTTCCTTCTTTATACATATAATTATCAAGTATGCTTAACTTTTGTTCACCAATGTATTTTACCGCATAAAATTCGGAATGCCTTTTTAAATGTTACTCCTTTCCTTTCTTTAAAATAGTTAAACCTCATCTGTTCTTAAAACTTAGATTATTTACACAGATATATACGAGTATTTGCGTCTTTTCCAAACATTAAGATCTGAAGGGAATATATTTTAAATAATTGTCTTATCTTTTATAATTATTACGTACCTGAAAATAATTTCAAAAAAAAGAAAAGTTTTTTTTTATTGTATCTGCACTTGACTGGTAATAATAGCTGATATAAATATTATTCTAGAAGCCATGTGGTGTTTTGATGATTTTTTAAATTATCTTTCTGTTTGCTTGTTTTCGTAACTGCGATTGCCGATTGGTTGTGATCCGGAAATCGATAGCGGGACTATTTGTGTTGAATCCTAAGGTTCAGTCATTCAACACTGAAACAACTCCGTGTACATCGGTTGAAACAGGTTAACTTTGTCGAGGCATAAAGTCCAAAGAAAATATCCAAAACAGAAATCTTTGCTGATATCTAGGTCAGCTGCTTTTAAAATCCATTGTATTAAAAACTAGAGGAAAGTCACCGCAGATGGCCAACAAAAACGTATCTCCAGTAAATCAAGTTATAAGAATAAATGACTGTTATACTACATTCTTTTTCTTTTACTATTTATGAAAACTTGATTTCTCTTTTGCATTGCTTGTTTTAACATCAAACCTTCAAAATTTTCCATATCGAAATTTAACATTTATTTATAAATGTACATGGAAAGGAAAATGTGGTAACCTATTTTTTAACATTTAGTCAGTTTTTATAAAGAGAGATTATATAACTCTGGATCACTATTAGAATATATTATAAACGTCTCCGTATGAAATGCTTTTAGAATAAACCATGTAGACCCCCAAAAAAAGTGATTCTTTTAAACGTAAAAGTAGAACGAAAATAACTTAGAAAATTGTCTACAAAAATATATATCCATAACATTAATTGAGGCAATCGTGCAAAATGCGCGGATCTTATGGATTACACCAGAACAGTCTTCGAGGTAAAAAATCGATTATAACGTTTAATAAAAAAATTCATACTTTCTGTAAGAGAACTCATGTAAGTAACTGCTTGGTTATAAACAACCAAAAAAAGTAAAATTCTGGATATATTTAGCACTCAATAGCCAAAAATGACAATCGAGTTTTCTTGAATACATTTGTTTACCATACAGCAAAGATAGCCAAGAGAGAATTCTGAATCATTTATTTAGTATTTGTTTTTAATAATAGTGGTGGATTACTGATCTTCTTTTAAAGTTTCCAGTTAAATTTCTTAAAACTGTTTCCCCCAAAATATCAATATTTGATTTTTTTTATTTGCAAGAAAAATTAAATGTTTCGAACACAAAAAATGTCCAGTGTAAGAAAAAAAAATACTCTAAGTTGTTGGTCTTTAAGACATCAAATTTCTTAAATTGACCGCGTGTCCCACAGAAGTGTGGTGGGTGAGTGAGTCAGTGAATATTAACGGCCGGTGCACTGTTCATCTACAAGAGGGCTTTCGGAGACGGTCCGCGTAATTTTGAACCATGGTCAATTGACGTCAATTGATGGTCAACAGAAGGACGTTTGAGCTCTAGACAGATTTAACAAGTATTGCTGCCCTACATGGCGGGGTGGCCGCGGTGGCCAAGTGGTCTAGGCATCGGATCCTGGCTAGCGTGTCATGAGTTCGATCCCAGTGCCACTAAAGATCCGCCGTGTAGGGAAGCGATGCACGTTAAATCTGTCGAGAGCTCAAACGTCCTCCCGTTGTTGTGGTAGTTAGGAGAGGGGGTGCAAGCTCAGGTGTCGTCCGCGTCACTTGACCATGGCTCAAAATTACGCGGACCGTCGCCAAAAGCCCTCGTGTTGCTAATAAGTGCGACGTTAATATTCTCTCTCTCTCTCTCTTAGTTTTCGTCTTGTTTCAGAGTGTGACTTAACCGAACATTGAATGCTGCCAGCGTAACAAAGGATTAACGCAAACCAATTATGACTCGGGACCATAGTTTCGCAGAAACACACATAACATATACACCTTAATGTTCACTCATATTACTTAACACCTTATTACACCTTAATGTTCACTCATATTACTTGACACCTTATTACACCTTAATATTCACTAATATTCACTCATACACTCACCCTACACGGCGGGTCACCCCTTGTCAGATGAATCACGGTTTGTCATTCATCACGCCGATGGCCGTGTCAGGATACGCCGTCTTCCAGGGGAACAGTTGGTGAATTATGAATATTAACTAAGTAAGAATAAATTAAAAATAACTAAGAAACTAATTTTAAAATTAAATAGCTGACTAAAACTGAAAAACGAAGAACAATTAAAAATGCATGGGAAACATATAGGTTTCATTTAATGAAGCATTTGAAAAGAAAATTACTTAGGAGCTTTGAAACCGAAATCTCAACGCCAATTAAAGTAATGAGGATGAATTCAATACCAAAAGACTAAAGTCTATTTATATTTTTTTTTCACTCAGAAACTAATTACCCTACACAATTAATCTTACGCATACGAACTCAAATGAGTGACACAAACCAGTTTGGACGAAACTTTTAAGTACTTGAAATCATTCAGAATAGATTATTGGGAACAAACGTTATTGTGGATAACAAGAACTCTCCATGTGGTTTTTTAATAATTACTTTTATAGATAAACCTGAAAAAAGCGGGAACATTTTTAAAATATTAACAATAGATATATTTTTAAAAATATGATATATACACAAATATATATAAAAGTATCTACAAAAAAAATTTAGTTACCTTGAACAGAAAAAACCTTAGGGAATAAAAATACTTACATCTCCAATTTTAAAAGTGTGAGAAAAGCACATTTTACGTTTGTAAAGGCATTAAGCAAAAATTAATAATGCCTATGAAGCTCGAAATTTTTAGCATGTTTTTCCCAACTTAGGTTCTACATTAAAGCACTACTTTAATCAAATATATCTGAAAAATATATTTTAATTCAAAAATAGTTTGGCATAATATGATAACATTTGTTGCAACAGCAGGTACATCAGTCTATTATTAACAAAATATCTTCACAAAAGTTGTGAAACACAAAGCATTAATGCACAATATAATAAGAATAATAATTTGAGCTAAAACTTACCACGTTTGTGCATGAAATTTAATGTTTTACACCGTGTCAGTTTAGTAAGATTGAGTTTCTGTGTTTCTCCCGCGACTTTAAAATACATACTTTAATATAATACTACAATATATTTACTATAATGAACTTTGGTACATCATGCGAGTATTCAGTTTTATCTGCAATACTTGCATTCAAAAATCTAATTTTTTTTAGTCCTACGCTCGTCTTCGGCATCTCTGCCATTAGTCCACGAGCAGCCCAATAAAATGATGACGAAGCACATAAAAAGAATTAAAATTTGCCTCTGTAGGGTGGTTTTCAGTCCCCTCACGTGGTGCCCCTATTTAAACAAAACGATTAATAACTTATCGCCTTAAAGTAGCCCTTTTTGATAAAGTTAAGTTGAAAAATTGGTGATAAGTGCGTTTCTTTTTTGAAGTCTCCGTATGGTATCAGCTGAAGTATAATTTTTAGAATTATCGTTTTCAGTAGTATTCCATCTCTTCTAAATATTATTCTAAGAACGTTTTGGCAATGGGAATTTCTCAGTAGAAGAAAACTAATGAAAACGCTTTAAATTATGTAAACTATTCGCAAAAAAAAATAAAAAAATAAATAAAGATTGGCTTGGAAATCAATCTACTCCCATGTCCGAAATTAAGGTCATAAACACAAAACCCATGAAAACTAATGAACTTTTTATCGTTTTGCCACATAAATTTGGCATAAAGACATATTTCAATGTTAGAAGGAATATAGCAACTTACCAGTATGGAAAAGGGTTTAATTTTAAACTAAGATGCGAGGCATTTCAAAAAGAGTAAAATCGTGAATCAGATATAAAGCATTTACCCCCGTAAAAGTCTGTCTAATATGGCATGTGTTGTTGTTGCTAATGCCACCTGTCTGAGGTAGTCAGATCGAGGCTCACGAAATTCATCATGGCATCGGGCTATATTGTGCGCATGTCGTTAACCGTAGCTTTGAGCACCATGCAGGTGACAGTACGATTTGGCTCTATTCTACCCCAATTTTGAGGGAGAACACCCTGGTAGTGTGTCAGGGGCCTCCCACCTCTCTTCCCCTTTCACCAACCTCACGAGAGGACTTGCGGCTCCTCGGCTATTTAGAGTACCCCCATGCCTCGAAGGCACTACACATTTACAAACATCCGTGCCTTCTCGGGGATTCGAACCCGGGCCCTACGGCATAGCAGTCAGCGTTTCTTACCACTATACCGGATGGGCGACACAATATGACATGTGAACTCTGTTAACAGCAATAAAAGCCTCACAAAGAACTGCCGTACTGTTTATGAATGAGGGTATCAATAAGAATTAGTGGCAACAAATACCATCTTTCTGAAAGCAAAATTTTTAATTCGTGGGTGGCAAGGGGAGTAAACCTATTCTGAGAAATTGCTTTTCCTAGACCCTCTAAAACATATTCAATAGAATTATGATTATGAGATGTCAAGGTCAAAACATATGGTGAATATCCGCTCCTAAATGAGATTCATCATCAATGTGAGTTCTATGAGACCGAGCAATATCACCCGTAAAAATGTAGATCATGTCCATAACATCCAGAAAAACTTCACATATGCTTCCGGAAGCTCATTTCTATAGCGCTGTGAGTTGACAGTATCATCATCGAAAATTTACACAGTAGCATACTACTATCCAACATTTGCAACGATATACAGAATTCCTTTGCTACCAAATCTGTTGATTTTTGTTACGTATGAGTGATGAAAGCAACTCAATTTTCTCTCCAGATGCAGACTCGATGAGAATCACTTTGTCTGGTGTATTTCGGTTCATTACTCAAAAGAACACGCCCCCATTCTTATAGTGTCCATGCGACCGATATTTTCAGCTCCAACATATCCAGTCATTCCTGTTGGATGTAGTCAAGGGAATGAGCTAGACTAGACTCCGAGCATAAAGAGCAGTTTATGTAAGACGGCTGCAGACTGTTTGGCTAGAGATTCTTCTTCCAAATACCAGCAGCAAGGTCACAAGCAAGTTGAGAAGTCTTTGATCATCTATGCCGTCGTATGCTTAATGCCAAGTAGCAATCCTGTCCAGATGTCGATGAACTGTGCCGAACATGGTTGACCTTCGTAAAAGTAGTACCACTTGTTTTTAATTGATTCCATAACTGCAAGACCACTTTCGGGCCAATTATAGAAATCAAGCCATCTCTACTTGAGACTGGCCAGTTTCAAGCCAACCAGTGGCTCTCCATCACAATGAATAATCTTAACGATTATGACAAGTCATTTTCATTGCAAATAGTTTAACTCAGAGCTTCTCAAACTTTCAATATCCAAGACCCAATATTCAAACATTATTTTCATCTATGCAACAAATAATAATCCCCCCATCCATACAACAAAAATGTATTGCATCCAATAATACTATAATTTGACGCTAAAACTGCAATACGACTTCAATCTCTCAAGTACCATTGGTGTATATAAACGTCTAGCTCAGCCAAAGCGTTAATTGCAAAGAACGTATATATATGTCTTTCCGATGTACGATCTTTTTTGTGCACTGATATTCATAAACATAGTCCGAATGCTTTCGAATGCAATAAAAAAACCTTAACTGTGTTTGGGAAGGATTTATTTATTTCAGAGAATAATCTGCTTATTTTTATTCGTTTTCTCACCCCCCTCCAATACATCACATACGCTCACCTTCGTAGAAAACGGTGTCATTGAGGAGCGAAATGCGAAACTTTTAATAGGCAGTTAAGTGATTAATTATAAACCGTACAAATTATCAAGATAAGTTTTAATACAAATCTATAAGGTCAATGGTAATTATCACACTTGTTCTTAACTTAGTATTGTTAAATTAAGAAAAAAATACATTGCAGTGACTGATACATTTATAAGTGCGTTATATCAGTGTAAATGTTTAATTTTTTTATTATGTATTTCGTTCGTCTACTTACAGTAAATTTATAATTTTTTTTAAATAATACTTTTTTCTCTTTTGACTTTTTAATATGCTTGTGGCCTCCTCCTCCCACCAGAGGGCGCGCTCCACTGTTTGAGAAACGCCATTTTAACTTGTTTGTTGTAATGCAATATTTTCAAAACTGGAGGCAAATTTCGGAAATATTTGAACGGCCTCAATTAAGTAGTTCTGCAAAGACTAATGCTAAACACAACACCTTTTTTTTTATAAACTAAAGATTGATTTTGTACTATAACTTGTTCAAAATATATAAAATACAAATTCTATAAGATTACAGGAGGCTTTTTTATAATCATTAATAAGCATGCAATAATTTAATGTTTATTTAAGTAACCGGAAACCAGAGATTAAATACCCTTAAACTCGTTAGACAGGATTTAGATAACATTTTTTTAAAATATAATTTTAACAAACTTCTGATTTTCAGGAAAAATAACTAAGCGTTCTGAGTGTATTTGAAAAGTAAATGTAGCATTATACATACTTTTTTTTTACATTCAACTTCATTCCATAAAAAAATAGAACGTGGAAAGCCACACAATAGAAGTGAAACTTCTTTGGCAATATTTTGGGTGCGTTTATTCGTTGAAAACGGCACGTTTATTACATAAAAACTACGAAAATACGCCACGCGTGCTCGTTACGAGAGTAGCAAGGGTAACTACTTAATGCTACCAATACCTAAGCGCCTTTCTTTCAAACTTTTTCACGGATATGAGAGACGCAAGTCACGCGGTGTACCCCCCCCCCGCTCTATTGTCCCCCACTCGCTATCTCCTCACCATGGCGACGTTTCGGGGGGGGATCACTACTTCCGTTCGCTTTTTCACTGTTACGCAAAACTGGGTAAATTTCCCATTCACTCCTGTCCGCAAAGAAGTTTCACTTCAAAAACTCTGTTTAGTTTCAAAACAAAAGATATTAGCTTTATTTGATAGAATATCAGTGAATTATTAGATAAGATTATTTTTTTTAAATGATTATATGGAAAATAACAAAAGTAAAAGTTATTCCCATAAACGTTAATTCAAAGTAAATAGCTGCAGTAATAAAAAATTTAAGTTTCCGAAAATTAGTAACGATTTAAATATTCCAAATGTGAGTGAATCAAAAAGTTAATTAAATCTTTAAAACCCACACAGGTATTCCCGAAGATAATTAAAAAATATTTTTTTTTAAGTTACAGCATTTTAGTAATAGAATTTCGTTATTATGATGTCATGTGTGCTTTGAAAGAAAAGTTAATGTTGCGCAAAACTCTATGTTAGGGTTAGTTACTGAAATGCCTTTAAATTTAAGGGCTTTCACGGTTTGTAAGATATACTGAAACATTTCCATAGGACTACTGGTGTAGTAACATTGAAAAGTTTTACAGAACTTGATGAAATTTGAAAAAAAGTCTAAACGAAATTCTCCGTCAGCGGCATAAGTTCCCAGAAAAAAAAGATTAGCTAGAAAGAAAAAAAATGATTGAAAATGAGCATACAGAAAAGATTAAAAGCTACAAAATTTGGAAAATTTTAAGTAAGTAATGTGTAAATATAAAAAAAAATATGTGATAAGTAGTTCTAAAAATTCCTTTCCCTTAAAAAAAATATTTTTCGTACATTTTGAAAATTTCAACAACGATAACTCTAAATATTACCAATAAATAAGTGTTGAAACTTGGTAAAAATTTTTTTCATAATTTTTTTTTAGTGTGCGAAGTAAAATAATAATTATAACAACATATTTTTCAAACTAGGGTTTAGTATCTGTATAACACTTTTGTAAAGTTGTCGTGCCCCTGTCCTCTCTTGGACTGGGTTCACATTGCCCGGCGCGTCTCTAAGTGTGGAATGAAACATATCATCACCAACGGCTGCATCATCAATAATTGCTGGCCCCAAAGTTACCCAAGAGGATTAATGGAAGATTGACGAGGATAGACCCGTCACAGCCCCCCTCAAGAAAAAAAAAACGGGATTTTTAAAAGGGTCTCAATGGCCCGATATAAATTACGTTGAAAATTTTAAGTTTTAACTTATCTAGACATCGTAAATTTTAGTTTAGCAAAAACTTTTATAGAACAATAAGCTAAAGAAACTCTCAAAACTACTAGCTCAAAATTTATAGTCACTCCTAGGTTTTAACTTTTACATTCATTATATAAGGTGTACCCCATTTGGGCGAGGACCAAGGAAAAACCTCCCACTGGAGGGAAAAACCCGTCCGTACACAACCCGTAATCTTAGATATTGTAAAGACACCTCCTGGGTTGTATATAATTTTTATCTTCAACATCAAATTTCAAAACATCAGGGTCAGCCACCCTGAAATGAGAACTGGATCAGTGGACGTACAAAAAAAATTTTTGAACACTTTATACACACAACATTGAATCCACACATACTTAAATTGTCAAATACTTTACAAATTTTATCTGGTTTCTAAAATGAAAACTCCCATTCTAATCGCGTAGCGCTGTTAGTGTTATGGTTAAATTCCTTTCTCTACGCCGCGAGTCCCAAAAACCAGATATATACTAATATACAATTCAACATGTTTATATATACACAATTATATTCAATTTTCAAAATATTCGATATAAACAAACAATACAATGAATTCTCGCACATTTAGCCAAGCCTTTAAGGTAAACAAATGTAAACATACATATGCTTTCCACAACTTAGAATATATTTAAATATACAAAAGGTCATTTCACTCAACGTAGTGAGACTTTTGCATTAGACAACATTATTAACAAAACGAGACTTGCTTCTTGCAAAAATTCAACCGACTGCCTGTTAGTAAAAATATAAATAAACAATACAACCTGGCTAATATCTTGCTCCTCTTCTTTCTTTAATGTCTCCTATCTGCACCTCCAATGACGTGGACCTTCTGCTGGGTTGACTCCCTCTTTGCTCCTGGCAGTCTGGCGTCTCCTCAAGTTGTAGTTGTGACCTCGTACTTCTTGATCCCCTCTAGATCGGGTGAATCTGTCATGGCTAGGCAAAGGTCCTATTGGTGATCTTGATCTGGCTTTCCCATAGCTTTCTCCGCCGTCTTTGGAACTCCTGAAGTTGGACCTTTTCTGTTGGCGATCCCTTTCTGGAACTTGGCTACTGCAGCGATCGTCGACTTTGTATTTCTTCTTTATTTGCACATTCGACGAGATGGAGGACGGGAGCCTTCACTTGTAAAACTATCTCTGTATATGTGCTTTTTTTCTCCTTGGCTCCTCTATGGGGGATTCGGTTCTCCTCTTGCCTCTTCTGGAGTGCTCAGTTTTCACAAATTTTTTCTGCCTCGCCTGTGATATCGAGTCAGTTAAGGTCTTCTTGCACCGACCCTTAGTCAGCTCGTGTCCACTCCTTTTTGTCTCTCTGAGATTACTTTTATTTCCTACTCTACCATTTTCCTGTTTTCCACCAAACTCATTATTCTTAGAACTTTGTGACCTATCTAACCCATATCTACCATCCTCAAAACTACTCGACTGATACTCGGATCCTCCACTAATTGCAGAATATACCTCCACTAAACCTTCATCACTTTTCCTCTGATGGTAAATTCGAACCTGATCTATATTGACTGTAGTTCTTCTACCTTCCTTCCAAATTAAAACATTATTGTTTTTAACTGCACGAGTCGTCACCTTAATCTTTTAATCGCTAAATGTGGAATTAGTTGCCAAAAATGGAAATGGTACATGCAATAAGTCGCCAAATCTGGAATTGGTTCAAGAAATTAGTCTCCAACTACGGAAATCGTTATTCATGATGCCCTGGTCAGGACAATGGAACAAAATTATGAAATTATTATATTGTCATCGGTCCTTGACAAGAGTGCAAAATTTCGAATTAATGTGAACTTTCAAAGCGGGTAAAAATCAAAGCGAGGAGTTCAAAGATTCCATTACATACAAGTGAAACTTATAAAAGCGTGTAATAAAAGAGTACAAATTTAGAAAACATGCTAAAAAGAAAATTAATTCTAAATATCAAGGAGCAGAAACTAAAGAAAGAAAAAAAAATGCTTTTAATTGGAGGCAATACATTCCTAGAATAGTAGATATTTCAGTACAAAACTAACTAATTGTTTTCTTTTTGTATGAATAATATACACTCCTACATGATAATTTGTAGTTTTCTTAAATGAATACTAAAAGGAAATGCATTTTTTAAACGCAGACTTGCTTTAAAATTATTTCAATAATCTGCTTCCATAACCACATAGAAAGGAACTTGTAGACTCGAAATGCAGAATATGTAACACATACAATTATTGATAATCTTCAGATGCTTTTAAAATTTTAATTCCCATTTTAATATTACAATTGATGAATTGACATATTTTTCTCAACGAATTCAATAATCTCTTTTTTATGCTGTATACATATGAACAAAGTACGATAATGGCAGATATAATTATGGTCCATTTATTAATTTCAAAGGTCTGTAAATATATTATATTCGTAAATTATTCTGTGATCAGACAACAGATGAATCAGATATTTTTCCATTGAAATTATAATTTAATTGGTAATTTTTTATAAAAAAAAAACTTTATTTCTGTTAACACCACTTAATTAAATATTTCCAAGCATCGTGAATATTCTAAATTTTTTTCTTGATTTTCTTTTCCAAAAAAATTGTAAATTTTTGCATTTAATTATACTAAAAAATATTAAACTCATTTGACATTAAAATTTGACATTAAATTTTAAAAAAGTGGCAGCATCAGAAATTTTAAATCTTATTTTAAAATGTACATTGTAATGGAAAATGTAGTATATTTTTCTTAGGACTTTTTAATTACTTTGTGAGGTTTTGTAAGGAGAGAATAAATTGACCCTTTTTTAAATTATTTAATCTATGGAAACATGCTGGCAATAATTGGTTTACCGATGGGGCTTTTGCAGAGTAACGAAAGGAAGTCCCACGAATTTTTTGTGATAATTGTAAACTTGGAATATTCATCTTACAACAATATGTATTTTATTTTTTCCATGTATATAATATGCAATAAATAAATCTTGATGTCCAACTAAATTCTAATAACCTTTATAATACATTTTTTTATTAGGACGTCTTTAATTCAACAATTTTTTTTTGTGGAAAAATCCTAAGTTCACTTAACACAATATCCTGTACTGTGTGATTTAGGTCATTCATTAATTAGCTTCTTTTCAACTGTATTGTAAAAATCAGAAAAATGATTCCTTGTATAGTTTCAAAAAGAGTGGAGGAGATGACTGAATCTGTAAAAAGATTCTTAGACATTCAAATTTAAATACGTACGAATAGTCAAATACATACGATTGGTTACTGATTAACCATATGTATGATTTAAAGACGTGATATTAATCAATATATGTTTTGTATTGTATCTTTTATTATAATAATATAAAATTTCACAGTGTAAAAAGTTTTCCACTTAGGATTAATATGTGAAAGCTTAGTTGAGAAACCTTCTGAAAACTTCTGAAGGAAGATGTGAAGCGATAGGAATTTTTAAGGGTGGCAAAGATCTACGACTATCATCTGAAATATGTTCTAAATAAGTAATTGGATGTAAGTTAAAAACTAATATATATAGTGCGTTACTGTTTGTATTTGGGATCTCTCAGTGGCCTTTTTTTGGTACTGAGTATAATACTAAGAGAAATACATATTTTAAATGTTCTGCTGTTAGAAACGTATAACCTGTGGTGTTGTCTTCGGCTGTATAGACTTCGGGTTTGTCACACGTGTTGGGATATTTAATAAAAATGCTGAAGTAGACCGTGGATGATGCCTCATAAGAAATAATAAGAAGGTATGATCCGCATTCATAAAAAATGAGTATTTATTTTTGAGTGAAAGACAAACGGAGTTAAACTGGAATAAATTGAATACAGTCCGTCCGGTCTTAAAGTATCCAAAAGTAATTTATTAATACCGAACTACCCATCAAAATGTAACTCACTGAGCATCCATGGATTGGAAAACACTCCGAGATTTTTTCGCCCTATAGTCTGATCAGCCGCATTAGCGCACATTACTTGGCAATCGCAGACGATAAAATTTTTACACTGACTTTATTAGTATAGACATGGACGCCAAATAAAAAGGTGCAGTGCGCACTTTTTTTAACGGAATTTATTTAAATCAGTCACTCGGGTACAGCGACATGTTAGAATAGAATGGAATGTCGTCCCGCCGACATAAAAAGTTATTCAACAATGGGAAAGAACTTTAAAGGAGAAGGGAATTTTTCTTTCTACCTTTCTATATTATGGTTTATTATATTCTGGTAGGTAGTTCCGTAATAATAAGCCATTCATTTTGGATACCTTAAACCTGGACATCCTATATTTCTGTTATCTATGCTAGCCTTTCTGTCGACTTTAATAAAACTTAATAGAAAGAACCATTCAATTCTCATTTTTCAAACTCAGAAACTCAACTGAGTTATTTAATAACGTTTACATTAATAGTCTTCGAACAATAATTACAAAAAACGCTTTTCCCGTAGTTCAAAGAATTTCGTATGCTATTCGGCCCCATTTGAAAAGAATAAAGTTTCTCAACATTAATCAAAAAAGGATTAACTATATTTACAAAAAAATCGATTAAAATGTTTCTTTTTTGCAAAAGAAAATAGCCGAACAATTGAAACATTGACGTATACGGCACTTTATGATTTTTAGAGAATAAATTGTATTTCTTTTATTTTTACCACTTATTTTTTTAAATATTTTAGCCCATTTAAACTAATGCAGTTTGATGTACAGTTTCTTTCTGAGCAATGCAGCCGGTTACCGGCCAAGACTGTTTCAGTCATCTTAGACCATTTTGCTGTATTTGACGCTATGCTCTTTCATGGGTTAATTCCCACGCCCTTCAACTCTTTTTCTACTTTCTAAAACAACCTTGTTCTCGGTTTTGCTCTTTCCCTCTGAATCGTTAGGAATTTTTAATTCTTTACAGGATTTTCATCGCTTTATCGAAATAAATGTCCCCGCCATCTTATTTGGGAAGCCTTAAAAATTTGCACTCCGTTGAAATCTCTGCATTTCAATTAAAGTTCAAGGTTTTATCGTATTCTCTAAATTCCATTTTCTCTAGTTGCAGGAAACATTTTTCGTAACATTTTTCGCTCTAATGGAATCAGTTTCTCTTCATCTTTTTGTTAACAATCCAACGTTTGCTACCATATAAAACAATTGGTTTTACTAGAGCGTTGTATATTTGTATTTTTCTTTATACAGATGTGTATGTATTTAAATTTTTAGATTACTTATGTAATTAGATTTAAACTGGTTACCCAATCTTGATTCCATTTTTGATTAAAAGTTTTAAGTCATTACTATTATTCTAAAGTTTGACATCTTGTGTAAGATTATAGGCATCTGGTTTTACTAAAACATTTGTAGATTTCGTTCTAACGGATGGAAAAAAAATGGAATTTTTAAAAGCTGTTAAGATGGCCTATGAAATAAAATCATAAAAAAATTTGTCACATTTTGAAAACAATCGTGATTTTAGGGTAGTTGGATACCTTGATAGGGAAATCTCGGTAGGCTTTTTTTGGTTCTTAGCAATTTGTACTTATAAATGAAGTTTGCTTTTCTTTTCTTATGTACCACGTGTTTCCCAGTTTAACAGTACGAGACTGATTTGCGTAAAGGTTCTTTCAAAAAGGATAGTTTGATGGTTTTTTAAATTTTTTTCCTTTAAAAAATTGATTCACTTATTGGCAAGAAAACTAGAATAACATGATAATACTTTCGCTGCGTAAGATATTAATAACGTCAAGCTATAAAAAACTTCGATGTGTGTTGGCAACGGACATTGAAAATCTGTGCCTCACTCAAGTGACGAGAACGACAGATTTGCTAGAACTTCCTTCTGCAAATTACCACAACAAAGCTGACGCTTGTCGTTTGTGCTCGATAGACTTAACATGCATTAACGCGTCTACACGATGTGTCTTCAATGGCAATGAATTATCATATGACAATCCTTATGATAAGCGCTTTTTGCATTAAGTCTCGTATTATTGTTAATATTAAATATTTTTGTATTGAGAATTTTCTAACATATTTATCTTTGAATTTTCCTTAGGAGAAAACCATATAGTTTAGGTCAACATGATATATTTTTAAAGAATTTACGTATAAAGCAGCGTTTCTCAAACTGTGGGGCATGCCCCCCTGGGGGCGTGGCAAAACAACAAGGCGGAACGGAAGAGGGGCGGGAGCATTTTGAAAATTGAAATAAAAAACATTATTTTAAAAAACTATTCCTGAAAGTAAACAAACATAAACATTCTGGCATAAAAAATGCACGTTTAATGTATAGGAGCTGCACATTGTATTTTATAATTTTTTTCAACTATACTAATTTTAAAACAAGTTTAATAATTACCAATGATTCCATGGTATTGTCACATATAAAATCATATACAAAAATTAACACTAATTTTGATAATTTTTATGGTTTATAATTAGTCCCTTGACGGCCGATTAAAAGCCACACGAATAACTTCCTAATGCCAACCACTTTCCACGTAGCCGCGCATAGTAATGTAATGAAGGATGAAGGGGGGGGGGACGAATTTTAAAGAGCAAATAATCTGCAATAAGTAAACCCTTCGCAAACATTTTCAAGGTTCTATTTTTGCATTCCAAAGCCTTCGAAATAATGTAATAGATAGTAGTGCATTGAGAAATAATCATACTTCGGAAAGATGTATATATACGTCCGGGGAAATTCACGCTTTCGCTGTGAGAGACATTTATATATGCCAGTGTCGCATAGGAGGTTAAAGTCGTATCGTAGTTTTAGCATCAGAGGATAGTATTATTGAATTCAATTCATTGTTACTGTATGGGTGAGTGCGATGAAAATTTTGAATGAATATTGGGAGCGAATATTGAAAGTTTAAGAAAAACTGGTATAAAGTATTTTTGTTTTTTAATAATTTCAAAAAGAGACAGTTTTTCTCTCTCCTTACAAGACCTAATTAAAGAATTACAAAATGCTAAGAAAAATATATACTGCCTTTTCCATTTCCATGAACATTTTTAAATATGTTCTAAAACTTTTGATGCTTCCATTTTTTTAAAATGTAATGTTAAAATGAATATTTAAAATGTGTTTAGTACTTTTTTAAACAAATAAATGCAAAAATATATAATTCTTTGGAAGGAAATTACGAAAAAATATATATTTTAAAAATTGTACGATGAATGTGTATGAATTAGGTAATTAATTGGCTTTAACAGAAATGAAATTTTTTTGGTTTAATAAATTTAGTAATTTGTCGATAATATCTTCATCTGCTGTCTAAACACAGAATAATTTACTAATATAAAAATTTACAGAGCCTTGGAGATAATAAATGGATGTCGGTCCATAATTATCAGACATAATCGTATTTGTTCCATTTGTATACAATGGGACAAGTCATAGAATTTTCAAATCGTTGAGAAAAATATGCCAATCCATCAATTGTATTTGTAAAACGGTCATTTTAAAAGTTTAAAAAGGATAGGAAGGTTATCAATAGTTTTATGTGTCATATATTCTATATTACGTGTTCTTTCATCTGTGGTTATAGAAACAGTATACAGAAAACATTTCACAGTTAGTCTGGGTTTAAAAAATGTTTCGCTTTTAAAGCGCTATGGGAAAAGTAAAAATTATACTTTTTTTTCAATAGGGCTACGCATATATTGGTATTTTAAAACTTTGCAGACCTAGTACATTCCCCAAGAGCTGGTATCCCTTTTTAGCGCTGCCCCATATAGGCGATACCAATTACAGCAAGCAATTTTGACGCCCAATTTCTTCCACAGAGGGAGGCACCTGAGCTCTTGACAATGCGAACATTGTATAAAAGAGATTTAATTTTGCCGAGAGCGTCCAAGCCAAACAGACACTCTAGGGATCTTTTGAATGCCACATAATCATACGACATAGCTGCTGTCGATTACCTGCATCATGAAAATCCACCGACTTGGACTGGGATCGAACCGCAACCTTGGGTGCAGAAGGCCAGCGACAATCCAACCGCGCACCTAGCCGACAAAAATATCATGTAGGAGTTTATATTATTTATACAAAAGGAAAAAAATAATTTAGCTTTAAACTAAGATATCTACTACTCTAGAAATACTTTCAATTCAATTGTACGATTTTTTTTTTATTGTTTCAAATGTTTTTTGATCTTTATAATTGTTATTCTTTTAACGCGTTTTTTAAATTTGTCCTCTATTTTTTTTAACTGAAGGAAAAAGACGCCATGGTTTCTGTATTAAATATTTTATAAATCTTTGAAGTTTATATTTCACAAACCAATCCTTATCATAGGATTCCTTAACTACAATGGCAGAATGAGGTAACAATTGTTGCATCATTTTGATGAACCTACACTATTTTAATTTAAATGTTTAATTCTGTTGTCACCAAATTCTATCGTTCGATTAAGACAAGATAAAATTATAACCTTCCTATATATGAATATATTTCTCATAATTCTAAATATTAATATTTTCTCAAAAATTGGGAATATTAATATTTTTTCGAACAGCCATATGTGATGTGATGATATAAAACTTTATTGAAGATGGGGATTCACTACTATTGTCAGAAAGACACACTAAATAAAAAATCTGTAATTAACTCATTGTATTCAGGTAAACTGTTCACATTATTTAGGTTTCATGACATCTCAGTAGGCCATTAATGGTACTGAGTATAATATATAAGAAAGAAAGGGTTAAAGTCGTGTAGCAAACTGAATTTAGAATCCATTGTGTATTTTATGAATAGATTATTGATTGTTGTAGCGTCTTCGTAGTTCTGTGTAGCTAGTACTGCATGAGTTTTGAATCAGCATAAGATCCGACATATAGAATCATAAGATTATTGCACATTCGTAGAGAAGGGGAATTATTATTTCATGAAATAAAAATTTAAGCTAGAAAAGGCTAAGTTCTTCTAATAGTTTCGTTAAAAAAAAGGCTAATATGCATGATCCCAATAGCCTTAGTTTCGAATTCAATAAAATTTTATTCCAGTCAAACAAAATATCTTTCCTCTTTCACATTCAAAAATTCCATCGAGAGAGATTGCTTTAATACTTTGTGTAAGTACATTCACACAACATCAATTGACAGAGCAGATTTCAAATCGTTCCAAGCCTCAATATTTTTTCGATATAAATTTAGTTGAAGTAAATTATGTATATGAATTTTAATAAATGAAATAGTCACAATAAAAATGTTCCTTTTAACACGAAAGAAAATAACTCAGAAAATGAATCTTAGGATACAAGTTCGGCTGAATTATTTTTAAGTAAAAACTTTCGTTTTACATATTATCCTTTAATTTCTTTCGAGATATGTTGTCCCTTCTGAACAAATACAATTTGAACTTCCCTTTTAACAGTATATATCAGTATGCATCATTCACTAGTATTTACCCCTAATTAGACATTTAAAGAAATTATAAGGTTCGTAGACGGTAGACATTTTTTTCTGAATCTCATGAGTTAATTCCAGTTTATTTATGCAGTGTAAATTTCTGATAATAGGGGTGAATCCTTATATTCAGTAAAAGTTTATTTTGCATTACATATGACTGTATACAAAGTATTAATCGTTACAATTTTCAAGAAAAAAATTAATATGTAGAATTATACGAAATATATTAATATTTAGATATACTTAAAATTTTATCTTGTCTTAATCGAACAATAGAATTTTGAGGCTTCATAATTAAACATTTAATTTAAAATAGTGAGGTTGATCAAAATGAAGTAACAATTATTGATAAAGAATCATATGATATGGAATGGTTTATGAAATATAAAATTCAAAGATTCATAAAGTGTTTAACACAGAAACAATTAACAATATATCACGTAATTTAAGAATACGTCTTTTTTTCTTTCAGTTAAAAAATAAATTATAGCTTTAAAAAAATTAAAAAACATTCTTTTATTCTGAATCGAACAAAAAAGTAAAAAAAAAATAGTTCTTAATGTAAGAATAAAAATGATTATAATGAAAATATTAATGCATTGAATAAAAGCGTAGGGTGCTCCATATATCGAATGTTGTAATTTTTTACTTATTTTTCGAAATTTTGAGTTAGTGTAAAAATGTAGTAAAAAGCACCCCATACTTTTACCACAATGACATTAATTTTCTTGTTAATAATTTTATTTTTATCTAAAGAATTATTTTTTAAATTTTAGTTATATTCAGTATCAAAGCGCGTTTCTTAGTTTTTTCAAACTATAATTTTTCCCCTTTTTTGGTTCCATCTAAAATAAAAGCGTATATTTTAAGTTTTTTCAACGATCATTTATTTATTATTGAATTTATCCTTGAGATCAATATTTGGTGCCGTAATTACTTATCTGTTGAAATTATCCTTGTTCTTCAAAGGATATTAACTAACGGTTCCGAAGGATATTTATTCTCTCAATTTAAGGGACCTTTGATGAGTCTCGTCTTCAACGATTTCGTATTTCCAAGATTCCGTCTCTATAGATACAGGTCAAACTGATAAAAATGTATTAAGAAAAAAAAAAAATTAAAAAAAAATGGTTAATGTACCGTGTTTTTATAACGGAGTAAAAAGTATAAAATTCCACCTTTTCGGTTTTTCCTTTCTTTTTTCACATTTCCATGCATTGTCATCCACTTCTGAGCTATTGTCGCAATTTCAAGTCCCTAGCTCATCGGGAAATTATGGTTTAAAATCAATTACAAAATTCCCCTTGACAGCCATACAAGATAGCGAGTTAATATAAAAATATGGTAACAAAATATTAAGTGTCAATTGTATCATCACATTTTAAACGTATTGCTGTTATGTTAATTTGTATCATCACTTCTAAAAGTATTGCTTTATAAAAATAAAAAAGTATTTAGCAGTTAGAACATAAATTACATTTTTTCACATGCACGAGTCTTCACCTTAATCTTTTAATAGCTAAATCTAGAATTAGTCATCAAATCTGGAAATGGTGTATGCAATAAGTCACCAAATCTGGAAGTGGTATATGAAATTAAGCACCAAATCTGGATGTTATTTATGAAATTTGTCGCCAAATCTGGAAATCGTTATTCATAATGTCATTGGAACAAAATTGTAAAATTATTGTATTGTCATCGGTCCATGACAAGTTTGCAAAGTTTCGAATTAATCTGAACTTTTAAAGTGGGTAAAAATCGAGTTCAAAGATTCCGTTACATACAAGTGAAACTTATAAAAGCGTGTTATAAAAGAGAACAAATTTAGAAAGCGTACTAAAGAAAATTAATTCTAAATATCAAGGAAAATTTGAAACTAAAAAAAGAACAAAAATCTCATACAAGTGGAGACAAAGTATTCCTAGAATAGTAGATATTTTAATACGAAACTATTTCTATGAATAATTAACAATTCTACATGATATTTTGTAGTTTTCTCAAATCACTTAAAATTTTACATATCTTCACATTAAATTTTATAAAATTGGGAGCATCACAAAATATAAAACTTATTTTAAAATGTACATGGTAACGGAAATTGTAGTATACTTTTTTAAAGATTTTGTAATTCCTTAGTGAGGTCTTGTAAGGAGAGAATAAACTGTCTCTTTGTGAAATTATTAAAAAAACATACTTAATATCAGTGTTTCTGAAAGTTACAATATTCTCGACCCAATATTCATTCATAATTTTCATTGAACCCCTCATAAAATAACAATGTATTCAATTCAATAATACTATCCTTGGATGCTAAAATTACGGTACGAGTTAACTCTTAAGTGACACTGGTATATATAAATGTATCGCTCAACCAAAACGTTCATTTCTCTGGAACATCTCGCTCATTTCTCTACTTACATGTTTCCTAAGTACGATTTTTTCTGTACACTACTATCTATTAAACTATTTTAAAGGCCTTGGAATGCAATAAAAGGATCTTGACAATGTTTGCGAAGGATTTACATATTTCAAATTATTTGATTCTTTATTCTTGCCAGGTAAAAAAATTCAGTCCAACCAGTCACCAGTTCAAGACCATTACCTCTATACTATCATGGCTCCAGGATACTTGGAAGGAAAATTGTGACATTTAAAAATAAAAAAGAATATAAAAAGCCATGAAATGTGATGTGAGTGAATATTACAATCGCACTGTTCAACTATAGGAGAAGTTTTGTCGACAAACCTTATAATTTCCTTAAATGTCTAATTAAGGGTAAATACGTGTGAATGATGCATACTGATATGTACTGTTAAAAGGGAAGTTCAAATTGTATTTGTTCAGAAGGGACAACATATCTTGAAAGAAATTAAAGGATAATATGTAAAACGAAAGTTTTTACTTAAAAATAATTCAGCACAATTTGTATCCCAAGATTCATTTTCTGAGTTATTTTCTTTTGTAGTAAACGGAGCATTTTTAATGTGCTTATTTAATTCTTTTTAATTTATATAAATAATTTTCTTCGACTGAATTTATATCGAAAAATATGTTGAGTCTTGGAACCATTTGAAATCTAATTTTTCAATTGGTGTTGTGAGATTATGCTTATTCAAGGTATTAGAAAGGAAGGTATCGATGGAAATTTTGGATGTGAAAAGGGAAAAGTTTTATGGTTGATTCGAATAAAAGTTTTATTGAATGCGAAACGAAGGCTATTGGGATCATGCATATTAGCATTTATTTACTAGGATATTAGAATGTAACTTAGACTTTTTAATAGCTTAAATTTTTATTTCATAAAATAATAATTCCCCATTTTCTATGAATGTGCAATAATCTTATTATTCTATATGTCGGATCTTATATTGATTCAAAACTCCTACAGTGTAAGGTATTCAGAACATGAGGATGTACCCCCTACCAAGAACCTAAATAAATCACCTGTTCATAGACTAAGCAATCAGTTTGCTGCACTACTTCACAACCTTCGCTTTTTTATAGATAATACCCAGTACCATTAATATGGTACTGAGATCTCATGCATCTCCAATAAATCACGCTTTTTGAATCTGACGAGTTAATTCTAGTTTATTTATTTAGTGTGTATTTCGGTTAATAGTGGTGTTTCACCATCTTCAATACAGTTTTCTATCACATTACATATGACTGTTTACAAAGATATCAATATTTACAATTTTCAAGAAAATATTATAATTTTTAGAATGATAAAAAATACATTAATATTTAGGAATGCTTATAATTTTGTCATGTCTTTATCGAACATTATATTTTTGCTACTACAAATTTAAACATTTAATTTAAAATAGTCCAGGTTCATCAAAATGATGCAACAATTGGTACTTCATTTTGCGATTGTTGATAAGAGATTCTATAATAAGGTTTGGTTTATGAAATATTATATTCAAAGATTCATTAAATTTTTAATACAGAAACCATTATTAAGTATTGTGTAATGTAATAATAAGTCTTTTTCCTTCAGTTAAAAAAATAGAGGGCAAATTTAGGAAACGTGCTAAAAAATAACAATTTTAAGTATCAAATAACAATTCAAACTAAAAAAGAAAATCGTACAATTAGATGCAAGGTATTTCTAGAGTGGTAGATATTTTAGTTTAAAGCTAATTTTTCTTTTTCTTTTTGTAGAATAATATACACTCCTATATGATAATTTGTTGTTTTCTCAAATCGCTATTAATCAGAAAATTTTTGTAAATGCAGACTAACTGTGAAATGGTTTCAAGAAATTTTTTCCATAACCACATAGAAATGAACTGGAAGATTCGTAATGTAGAATATATGACACAAAAAATTATTTATAATCTTAAGATACTTTTTAAACTTTAAAATGTCCGTTTTATAAATACAATTCATAAATTGGCATATTTTTCTCGATTTTCTTTTTATTTCTGTTACCGTCAATTAATTGCCTAATTATAAGCATCGTACAATTTTTTAAAATGTTTCATAATTTTCATCCACAAAATTGTAAATTTTTGCATTTATTTATTTAAAAAAATATTAAACACATTTTAAATATCCAATTTAACATTAAATTGTACACAATGGGAGCATTAAAAGTTTTAGAACTTATTTTAAAATGTTCATGGAAATGGAAACGTTAGTATATAATTTTCTTAGCATTGTTTTGTAATTCTTTAATGAAGTCTTGTAAAGAGAGAATGAGCTCTCTCTTTTTGAAATTGTTAAAAAAATACTTTCTATTAGTGTTTCTGAAGCTTTTAATATTCGCACATAATATTCATTCATAATTTTCTTCGCATTCCTTCATACAGTAACAATGTATTGAATTTAAAAATACTATTCATTGATGCAAAAAATACGATTCGACTTTAACCTCCTATGCGACACTGGCATATATAAATATCTCTCACAGCCAAAGCGTTAGTTTCCCGGGACTTATATATATATATATATATATATATATTGGAAGAACAGTTATATTTTTCTGTGCACACTATCCATAACATTATTTTGAAAGTTTTGGAATGTAATAGTAGAACCTTGAAAATGTTTGCGAAGGGTTTACTTATTTTATATTTATTGCTTCTTAATTCCGCAACCCTTCTCATTCCATCACATACGCGTGGCTACGTGAAAAATGGCTTGCATTAGAAAGTTAATCGTGTAGCTTTTAATCGGCAGTTAAGGGATGAATTATATACCATACAAATTATCAAGATAATTGTTGATTTTTGTATATAAAAATGCTTTCACTCCTTTCCCTTCCACCTTATTAGGCTGTCACGCGTTAAGGGGCGTGCCCCACAGTTTGAGAAACGCTGCTTTATGCGTAAATTCTTTAAAAACATATGTTGTTAACCTAAACTATATGGTTTTCTCCTAAGGAAAATTGAAAAATAAATACATTCGAAAACTATCGATAAAAAAGATTTATTATTAACACTAATACGAGACTTAATGCAAAATGCGCATATCGTATGGATTGCCATATCATAACCCATTGCCATTTAAGACCCACCGTGTAGATGCCTTAATGCCTCTTAAATCTATCGAGCGCAAACGACACGGGTCAGCTTTGTTGTGGTAATTTGAAGAGGGAAGTACGATCACAGGTTCCGTTCTCGTTACTTAAATGAGGTACATGTTTTCAATGTCCGTTACCTACAGCAATAGAAGTTTTTTGGAGTTTAACGTTAATTATACTCTCATGCATCAAAAGTATTATCACATCATTCTAGTTTTCCAGCCAAAAAGTAGATACAATTTTATTGGAAAAAAATTTAAAAAACACCAAACTATCCTTATTTCAAGAATATTTACGCATATCAGTCTGGTTCTATTAAACTGGGAAACACGTAGTGCATAACAAAAAGGAAAAGCCAACTTGATTTATAAGTACACAATGCTCAGAACCAAAAAAGCCTGCCGAGATTTTTCTATTAAGATATCCAACTACCTTAAAATTGCAATTGTTTTCAAAATATAATTTTTTTTATGATTTTATTTTATAGGCCATCTTAATAGCTTTTAAAAATTTCAAGTTTTTTTTTTAATTTTCTACCCACTTTTATTTCGAAAACTACAAGTGTTTAAGAAAAATCAGATGCCATAATTTTACATAAGATGTCAAACTTTACAATATTTTTTACTTGAAATGTAGTTTTTTTCAAAAGTTTAAACAGGGACAACAATTGCTAAAAAAGTTTTGAAAATAATTTGCAGGAATTTTTTGTGATGTTTTCTGTATAACAGGAGAAGTGTTTTAACATTCAAATTTAACAATGGCTGTTTTATTACAAAATTTAGAGTCCGATATGTGTATATAATTTCTGTTCTTTTTAAGCAATTTCATATAATATATAAGATAAAGTGCTCTAGTTTTTGTAAAAATTAGAATAACTCTTATGCTGAAATTCATTTCAAAAATGA